>VOCN01041468.1:0-13654 GCA_007922305.1 Dermatemys mawii
TTATAGAAATCCATGGTATGCCCACATCTTGAATAGTGTGTGCAGATATGGTCATCCCATCCAAAAAAGATAGTTTGGAATTGGAAAAGGGTCAGAAAAGGGCAACAAAAATGATTAGGGGTATGGGACATCTTCCATATGAGGAGAGATTAATAAAACAGGGAATTTTCTGCATGGAAAAGAGATGGCTAAGGGACTATATGCTTGAGGTCTATAAAACCCTGATTGATGTTGATAAGGAAGTCCTGTTACTATGAAATTAATAGGCACCAATTGTGAACCAGTCAAAAAGAAGTATTTCATCACACAACACAGAGTCAACCTGTGGAACTCCCTCCCAGATGATGTTGAGACCAAGACTATTACAGGGTTCAAAAAAAAACAACCCCCAACAGCTAGATAGATACTTACAGGATGGATCCATCAATGGGATGGGCAAGGATGGTGTCTGGTGTTGGCAGAAGTTGTAATGAGCAAAAGGGGATGGATCACTTATTTGTTCTCTCTGAGGCATCTGGCACTAGCCACCATTGGAGGACAGGACGCTGCACTAAATGGACCTTTGGTTTGACCCAGTAGGGTCATTCTTATGTTTTGACCCCCCTGTACATTTGCACTCTGGACTCATTGCTTCTCCCTCTCAGCACCTGGCCCCACAGCACTTTCTGCAGCCAGAGACTGTGAATTCTAGGCCTGCTCCTGTGGTTGTGGCCTTCTCCTCATTCTTAGGGACATCTCAAGAGAAAGGGGCCTTCCCAGGAAATGGCCACAGTTTCTAGGAATCTCTATGCAGCTCTCAGCTCTGGACAGCCCCAAGAGTCATAAGGCAACTTGAAAGCCAAGAGCCTAGACAGCGGTTTGAACCCTGTACCCTCAGATTAAGAGCCCAATGCGGTACCCACTCAGCTACCCAGGGTTACAGAAAAGCTCTTTCCCCCAAGAAAACAAAGTGAGTGTCAGATCCAGCAATGGTCTTTAATTCTGGCTCTTGCTATTCCAGAGGGGCTTTTCCTCAACCCCTCCAGGCAGGAATGGCTCACTGAAGAGGCACCTGGCTACTTCTCCACCCAAAGCAATCACCCTGCACAACAGACTATTGTCCCTTCCCACTGCCATTATCCCAAAGAGCTCTGTACCTGGCCAGAATGTGCACATCCTCTGAAAGAAGCTAGAGTCAATACAGACAAGCCAAAGAATTCAGAGATCAGTTATTCACACTCAGGGTTATGGAAGACAGAGAGTTGAGGCCTGAGTACCTCTGGTTACAGGCAATTTGCTCTAATCATTATTCAGGAACACTAATAGTTCCCCTTCCCTGGGCCCTGAATGGGAAGACAGGGCTCCCACAACCTTCACATGTCCAGTTAGATTCAAGGACTTTTGTCTCATGGACCCACCCTATGCTAACAGAACATGTTTCTCTCCATAGACAAGAGCGTTTGAAGTCCACTGTCTGGTTTCCTTCCATCTGAATGGGCTCCAGGTGGCTGCTCCTTATCCTGGTCTCTGCCCCAGATTGGCCGTTCTCTCATCTGCGCAATGGCATTAGGAACTGAATGGAGAACATAGGCCAGCACTGGTGTGTGGAGGACAGACATCTGCCCTCAGGTCACTTGGCTTCTTCTTCTTGTAGCCCCTTTCCCTAGTTGCCTCCAGCCTAGCAGTGATCAGCTCTGGTAATGGACTACAGGCCCCCAAGACTCTCCCTACCCCATCCCATCCCATCCCACAATCCCATGCCTGTGCACTAACCAATTGTGCCACTGGAGCACCTGTTAACAGCAGTTCTCCCAGGCCCCTAGGTTGATAAAGGCAAAGAGTGACCCCAAAGAATTCTCATTGGAGTTGAGAGCTGTTAGAGAGCTTATTCCTTCTCTTTTCCACTTCCCTGCTCCTTCTTGCATGAACAGAGAGCAACAATACCCAAAGTCCAAAGGTGCAAACAATTCAATGTTTATTGGGGTGAACTTCCAGCAAGCTTCAATTCAAGTTCTTTTTTCCTTATTTTCAAATCCCAGCTTACTTCCTGTTTGTCCCTAATTTATATAGGAATATTCTTAGCTATATCTTAACCAGTCATTCTACCTAACCTTTCCTAACATGCTATAACAGGATTAGTCAACCAATTATATCCCCCTACCTTAATTAGTTTACACCCAGCAAAATGAATTATACAGCAGACAGAAAGAATCACAGAATCAAACAGACACCATGCAACTAAATGAGAGCAAAGTGAGAACTATACTGACAAAACAAAGAGAAGAGCAGATTTCACAACTACATCTCTCAAGACAGAAGAGTTTCCCAGCTGTGTCTACTGATAAGTGAATTCTTGCCAAATAGAAAAGTCTCCAACTAAACTTCCTTTTAATTCTCAGCTCTTCCCTTTCTCTGGAGGAAATAGATCAGATCCCCCTTCTAACAGCCCCAGATTGCCTTATCTCAAGGACTGGTTTGGGATGTGATGTTTGCTTCGCAGCTTATGGTTGCCTCTGCTGCTTAGCCAAAGGCATTGGCCTCAGCACAGGGCCATGTTGCTTTCAGGCCACTGGATGCTCTGGAAGCCAGAAGGCTGAGTGTAACCCATAGCAAACATACCACAGCTGGGGATGTAGCTCAGTGGTAGAGTGCATGTATGAGGCCTTGGGTTCAATTTCCAAAATCTCCACCTTCTCTTTTCAGCCTACTGCTTTCCTCAAGCCAAAGGGGAAGCTCCCTGCAGGTTTCAATCCTGCTCATTGAGGGGCAAGTGCCAATTGCATGGAAGGTTTGGGGTCGGGGGGGGGTTCTGCTCCTAAATCACCTTGGTACTTTAAGATTCCCACCCACTGGGCTGCTTGGGACAATGGTAGATGAGGAGGGAGAATCCTCCAGTGCTGCAGAGAAAGGTCCCATCTGCCCAGACTGAGAGGCAAGGAAAGAGAGGGGAAATCAGTGCTCAGAGAGGAGAGAGGTCAGTGATTGACACCCACCAGGGGGGACTGTCTTTTTGAGGTGAGTGCAGCTGACTTGGGTTGGTGCTGATGATGGGTATGAAAAAGGCTGGAGTGAATGACAGATGAGACCATAGAAGAGGAAGGGCAGCTCCACAGAAGCACTGGGAGGGAGAAGCAGGAGGTGGCAGAGCACTCAGGGGAGGAGGTGAGTGGAGGTGAGCTGCCGGTGGGTGCAGAGCACCAACAATTTTCACCCATGGGTGCTGCAGCCCAGGAGAACTCACAGATTTGGTGCCTATGCCTTGAGGTCTGGGTGGGAAGCTCCATGTGGGAGCAGCGATGGATGGCACCGTCAAGGTATGTTCTGGAGATGGTCCTTCAGGTGTGGGTGTCTCGGACCCAGTTGGCACTGGGCTCATGACGTGCCGTGTTCAGTTTCTTTCGCTCACCAAGCAGGGCAGAAAGGATCCCAGGCCAGGACAGAAATCAGAGGGCCTCTGCCCCCAACATGGAGAATCTGGGCTGCAACCTTGCTTAACAGGTCAATCTGTCCTTCTTTCTCTGACTGTCCCATTCTACCTTTCTCTAGTGCTCATTTGCTTCATTTGTCCTTTTTTGTTCCTTTCCTTCTCTAGCTTGCATGTTCTTGCTTTCCTTGAGTTTCTTTTCCTCCCTCCACCTTCCATGGTTTTTTAACTTTCCTTGTTTTTCTAACATTTTTTCTAACCTTTATTTCATTCTTTGCCTTTCACATTCTTTTCGCTGTCTCTTTTGTACTGGTTATTTTTTTCACTCACTCTTTCTCCTCGCTCCCTCCAAACCAAGCCAGTTCTCCTCACACACAGATTTCCACAGGTTTCCCTCTCCATCACTGAGTGGATTAAGCACAACTTCAGTGGGTGTTTGGCTCCCCTCAGGCAAGGAGCAGCCTGTCATTGTGGCTATTGGCTGACCACACACATAGACATGGTCCTCCGCTCCTCTTGCCCTGCCCTCAGTTGCTCTGTGGCTTTTAAGCCTTCCCTTAGAGCTGTCAGCACCAGCCGCCTCTGCGCTTGTTGCATGGAGGAGGAAAGGTGAGCTCAGCTCCAGCCTGGGACTCTTCCTCCCTATGAAGCCTGGCCCTGGAACTCCTGTCTTCAAGCACCATGTGGATAAGAGGGAGAAGTGCAGCAGCAACCACAAGGGCCAAACATCTTGGCATCAGATGACACAGCACGAATCCCAGCCATCAGGTCAAACCACAGGACTGCAGAACTGGTAGCAAGTTCTAAATCCCCAACACATTGTGGCCATCCTGACCAAAAACCTGGCTCCAGTGGCCATGAGTCACCCAGCAGATGGGAAGAAGACTTACTCTCATACAGCTACAGACACAGCAAGCAAGCACTGGAAAGTCTGGGACTTCATCACAAGGTGCCCCTGAGATCTGAACTCACATTACAGGATTTAAAGTCCTGAGTCCTGACCATTACACCACAGGAGCTGCTTGTGCTACACCTCAGTGACCCTCACAGGACTGGCTTGTGTAAGGCAACTCTTGGCCCTTACTGAAACTTTTGGCTGGCTAGTTCCCATACCAATAGAAGGGGGAAGGGCCAATGGGAAATCAGGACCCTGAGACTGACAGTCCTCAAGGTCAATGTGGAGAGGGCAAAGCTCCAGGTTAGCTGGACTGACAGGGCAGCCTGTATAATGAGGGAATCACCAGCCCAGGGGAGTCCCACCCTCCATGTGAGCTGGAGCTACCTGGGCCAGAGTGGGGCAGAGTTAAGGAGAGAGCAGGAGCCCAAGAAGAGCCGGGGAGCAGAGCTGGGCCAGCCAGAGAGACCCAGAGCAGATCCATGCTGGGAGCCGAGCCGCAGCAGCAAGAGCCAGAGAAGCAGCCCAGGGAGCAGCTCTGTGCTGGGGGAGGAGCCGCAGCAACCGAGGCCTGAGGAGCAGCCCAGGGAGATGGAGGCAGAGCCGCAGCAGCACTGGGGCTGGAGGTGGGAGCAGGGAGCAGCTTGGGAGAGCGAGGGAGACCTGGGCAGAAGGCCCAGCACAAGGAGACGCTGCCAGTCAAGAGGACTGTCGGGGGTATCGTATCCCTTACATGGGGGCTACACTGGAACAAAGGTCCTGCCACCTACAGCCTGAGCGCACGTGACCACCGCAGAGCAAGTGTCCAGCCTGCGGTGTCCCTACAGCACAGCCAGGGCCTGGGAAGGAGCCTGGGATGTGTGAGGGGGAGACTGTGAACTGCTCTGACACTCCAGAGACACCGGCTGTGATCTCCCTGCCCCACAGAACGGGGGACGTGTTTTCCTTTAACCGTCCCCCATTTTATAAAATGTATCACTGGTTAATCAATTGTCAGGGAAACGCCCAGAGCAGAGAGAGAACCTCAGAGTGGGACACCCCAGCCCCTGTTCTAAGTGACCACGACAAGATTGGGGGTCGAGCCCCACAGGAATCCTGGGCCCAGCCTTGTCGGGGTTCCGAGGACTCTGCCCCTCATGAGAGGAGAAGGAGAGTCCTCGGGGTCAGGCAGGCTCTGGGTCAGGGAGTGGGAACTCAGATCCTTTCTCTAGCCAATTCCACCGGGGTCGTGTATAAGCCAGGGAAGCTCCTCACAATACCAGGCCCAGACCCACCTTTCCACTCGCACTCAGTGCTCATTGCATCTCTCTCTCCCCTGCAGCTCACCCTCTGGCATTCTCAGGACCCAGCCCCACAGCACTTCCTGGCAGCTGGAGGCTGCACGTTCTCGTCCTGCTCCTGTGGCCGTGGGCCTGTCTCCTGAGTCCTGAGGAAAGGGGTCAAAAAAATCCACAGACGTGAAAAAACCTCCCCCAGAATCTCCTCCCCCCCCCCCCCCGATCCTCTCTTGGTCCTCACAGAGATCGCGGGATGGAGACTCGCTGCAGCCAGGCAACAGGGGTCTCCGCGGTTCCCCCTCCCGCATCCCTGTCCTGCCTGGCTGTTGTCAAGGGAACTCTGTGAGGTCACAGCCGCCTCATCACCTTTGCCCAATAGGCTGAGTTCCTGCCAAAGGCCTTTGTGACGTCACTGCCAGCCCCACCTTTCCCTTGCAGGCCTGATGTCTGCCCCTGGCCAGCCCGGTGGGATGTTTGGGCTGCACCCCGGATCTCCCCACCTGCTCATTATTGATTCTGGGCAGCGAGCAGCCCCTCAGTAAAACAGCAGAGTCTGTTCCTCACCCCACACTGAGGTTTTCATAGAGTATTAAATGTAAGCAGTGTGAGTGGGAGTGACATCTTCTTCAGCAACGGATTAAAAGGTTTCCTTTGGGGATTCCTCGGCTACTGGCATAGGTCCCTGCATCTCTGGTTCTGACCGTGGAAGGTCCAACGTGCCTAGGGCCTCCTCCAGCTGGATGTCTTCACTGTCGGATAAGCTGTGTGCGTCATCACACAAGGGTCCCATTGATGGCATAGGGGTGCCAGTAACGGGCCTAAATGCCTCTGCCATGGGGTTTAGAGCTGAGGAGGGGGAACTCTCTATTGGCTCAGCTGCTCGAGATTGAGATCTTGTCTCCATTCTAGGATACGCCACGATTGTATCTTCCTCCTCTGCCTCACTCTCCGACATGCTGAATAGGGGTAGGTTAGCTTCAGAGTGCCCACAGGCCATGTTGGATGGCGGCTTTGGCCTGGCACTTCGGTTCTGCCCAGCCGCCCTCTCATGGCCCATCTCATAAGGGGTGCCTACCAATTCCCCCACAGGGAGCAAAAGGTTACTATGCACCGTTTTTATCTGCCCTGGACCCTCTTCAGGTTTGATCTTGTAGACCGGCAGATCTCCTAGTCTTTCCATCACTAGGTAAGGTATTGCCTTCCATCTGTCAGCTATTTTGTGTTTGCCGGCAATACCCAAATTTCGCAGCAGGACTCGGTCTCCCGGTTGGAGCTCCTGTAAACGTACTCTAGCGTCATATCGATGTTTGTTGCGGTCTGCATTCTTCTGAGCCACAGACATAGCTAGGCGGTAAGCATCCTGCAGCTTTTCTCTTAGACGGGATACATATTGCTGATGTGTTTCATAGCTCTCTCCATCCTCTGATACGCCAAAGCACAGGTCTATGGGTAATCTGGGTTCTCGCCCAAACATCAAGAGATATGGAGTGACTCCCGTAGCATCATTCCTGGTGGCGTTGTAGGCATGCACCAGAAATGCGACATGCTGGCTCCAGGTTGCCTTCTGCTCTGGTCGCAGAGTCCCCAGCATATCCAACAGGGTTCGGTTGAACCTCTCTGGCTGGGGATCACCTTGCGGGTGATAAGGCGTTGTCCTAGACTTTTTAATTCCTGCTATCTTCAGCACCTCCTTCAGAAGGTGACTCTCAAAGTCTCGCCCCTGATCGGAGTGTATCCGGGCCGGGAATCCATAGACTGAGAAATATTTCTCCCACAGTACTCGAGCGACAGTGGTGGCCCTCTGATCACGTGTGGGATATGCCTGCGCATACCGTGTAAAATGGTCAGTCACTACTAGGATGTTTCCAACATTCCTCCTGTCTACTTCTAGAGACAAGAAATCGATGCATACTAGTTCCAAAGGTTTGTCGCTGGTGATGTTCTTGAGATATGCCGCCCTCGTGGGCAGAGTTTTCCTTTGAACACATCGAGCACATGACTCACATTTCCTGCGGACATCTTCAGCCATCCGGGGCCAATAGAACCTATTACGAATAAGTTCCAGGGTCCTCTCCATCCCTAGATGTCCAAAGTCGTCATGCAGAGCCCTCATGGCCAGGGCTCGGTACTCCTTTGGCAACACTAGCTGTGCTCGCTGTTTTTGTAAAGGGTCCATAGTCACTCGGTGTAGCACTCCCTGAATCAGTTTTAGTTTGGCCCATTCTCTCAATAGCAGTTTACCCTCTGAGGTAGGTGGGACAATGGCAGCTGGGTTTCGCCTCTCTCTTTTGGCAAGTAGTGTATCACGAATGTCAGCATCTTGCAGCTGGGCTTCTTGCCAGTCAGCTGCATTGAGCATGGGCAAGGGAGATTGGTCCAATGCAATATAGTTCACTGAAGCAGAAGGCACGCATTCTGGGGGCAGGCCCAGCGCTTCTGCAACACATCCATAAAGGCCCTCATGGGCCTCTGGCTCTCGGCGACTCACACTGCAGATAGCTCTCACTCCATCCGTGGGTATTACAGCAATTTCTGGTGCCTGTGGACGCCTGGACAAAGCATCTGCATCTGCATTGCTTCTCCCTGAGCGGTATTGAATGCTGAACTCATAGCTAGCCAAGGCGGCCACCCATCTCTGCCCTGTAGCATCCAGCTTAGCACTTGTCAACACATAAGTCAAGGGGTTGTTGTCTGTCCACACCTGGAACTGAGCCCCATACAAATAGTCTCGAAATTTCTCGGTGATGGCCCATTTCAAAGCCAAGAACTCCAGCTTGTGGATAGGATAGCGAGTTTCACTGTCAGACAGTCCTCGGCTGGCAAACGCTACAGGTTTACGTTTGCCTTCCACTTCCTGGTACAGTACTGCTCCCAGACCCTCCAAACTGGCATCGGTATGTAGGATAAATGGCTTGCTGGGGTCAGCAAAGACTAGGACTGGAGCACGAGTTAGGTGAGTAATGATTTCTCGAAATGCCCTCTCACATCTCTCATCCCACCTTGGCCCAAAAGGTTCGAAGGGGCCATAGTGTCTCTGCACTGGAGGCTTTGGGGACCTCCTCTTATTCTTGGTCTTAGATTTGTTCTTGTTGGACTGGTATCCCCTGGTAAGATCATTCAGAGGTTTTACGATTGAAGCATAGTTCTTCACAAATCTGCGATAGTAGCCGCTAAATCCAAGAAAGGTCTTGAGTTCTCTATAGTTACTTGGACGTGGCCAAGTAGTGAGTGCTTCTATTTTTTCGGGATCAGTGCTCACACCCTCTTGAGACACGATGTGACCCACATACTTCACCGAGGTTCTGCAGAACTGGCACTTGTCAATTGAAAGCTTCAAACCATATGCCTCCAACCTATCAAGCACTTTAAGAAGTCTTTCTTCATGCTCCTCTAAGGTTCTTCCAAACACAATCAGGTCATCCAAGTAAACTAATACTTGCAGTAGATTCATGTCCCCCACGACTTTCTCCATAAGACGTTGAAATGTGGCAGGGGCCCCAGAGATCCCTTGGGGCATGCGTTCGAACTGGTAGAACCCTAATGGGCAGATGAAGGCTGTCTTCTCCTTGTCTTCTTCTCCCAGAGGGATCTGGTAGTATCCGCTCCGAAGATCCAACACAGAGAACCACTGGCTACCCAGCAAACAGTCCAAGGCATCTTGTACTCGGGGCATGGTGTATTGATCAACCATAGTGCGCCTGTTTAGGGTGCGGTAGTCGATACACATCCGGATTTTCCCACTTTTCTTCCGAACCACCACAATGGGAGAGGCGTAGGGACTGCGGGACTCTTTAATGATACCATTTGCCATCAGCTCTTGAAGATGTCGTCGTACATCTTCCATTTCAGAGAGAGCAATCCTCCTAGATCTCTCCCGGAAGGGTCGAGGATCTTGTAGCCTGATGTGATGTTCCACTCCTTCGGCACATCCCACGTCCCACTCATGCAGTGAGAATACCTTGGATCTCTCACCAAGCTTCTTCCTCAGGCGATCCTTCCACTCCTCAGACAATGGTGAGTCCCCGAAATCAAACTTTGCAGGATCCATCATGGGGATGTCCGTGTCACCTTGGGGTCTCACAATGGTTTCAGGCTCAAAGATGTCTGCGATCTTCTGCCCTGGTTGTACAAGCACATTACGGCTTGTTTCATTAGCAATCAGTATAGACACCTCTTCCTGGGTTTCAGCAGGTAGGGTTATGACTCCACTGAGAACCAACACTCCTTCAGGGAGTCCTCCCTCGGCTGGCTGCTCTACCACTGCTAATGCTCCCTTGCTGCCTTTTAGGCAGGTACTCCTGACAAACACCTCCTTTTCAGTCATTGCAGGCACCACTAAGGGGACTGGGCCCGCATACTTCAGTGCTCCCACTGGCAAATCAGGCATCACTTTTCTGGTGTCCTCAATTTTCCTGTAGGCTGCAGCACAATGTGTGTGTATCATCAAGGTGTTCAGGTATTGGTCCCCTGCTCGCTGTCTGCAGTAATTGGCAAGCACCCTAAAGAGACTGGAATTGGTCCCTATTAGCACAGACACATCAGAGACTCCCTTAGGGTCAGGGCATATTAAAGCGGCAGTGTCCACCTCCTGTCTTACCCCAGCGATCTCTTCTGGGAACTCCAGATGTATTATGACATACCCCTGATAGGGGTATTCATCCATGCTGAGGCCACACAGGCCAACCCCTGTCAAGGGCCGTATAGGCAGATGCCTGAGCATCTGCTGGTAGAAAGATTGGAATATGATAGTCACTTGAGATCCAGTGTCAAGCACAGCTTTACACTCCGCCCCTTCAATCCTCACCATTACCTCTGCCCGAGGCCCTATCAGTCCGGTGGGGATCCCAGATGAACAGTCTTGTCTGTGGGAATCTTCCAATCCTGCAGTCCTGGGGGGTCCATGTTCCTGGATGCTTGGGCAGTTACCGGATCTCTCCCAGCTGCTCCTCAGCTTTCTGTACACTAAGGAGAAATTTTCCTCCTTATGGCACCTGGCAGCACTGTGCCCATCCTGACCACACCGGTAGTAGAAGAATTTCCCTTTTCGGCTGCGCCTGAGTGGGGTGGTTGCTCTAAATGCTGGTGTCTCCACTGCCACAAATTGAGACTCCTCATTCCTGGAAGCCTTAGCTTGGTCAATAGTGCTTTGCAGCTCAGCTATCCTTTCTGTCAGGACCTGTAGTTGTTGGGCAAGCTCCTCTTTGGTGCTCATCATCAGTACACTAGCTGTTTGTAGTGGAGTTGTGCTGGCTGGTTCTGATGTTTGGGCTTCCCAAAACTCGCTGGCAGCCTGCTTTTCTTCCTCTTCTCTGACCTCTTTTATCAGCTGGGAGTAACTTGGGGGATGTTCCTGTCGTTCTTTTAACCGGAGATGAAGTAGGATTGGGTTGTGATACTGGGTTCCTCTCACGATTTGAGCCAGTCTGGTTCGATCCATCTGTTCAGCAGTCACTGCTCCCCTTATGACAGCTCTCTGAAGTAGTCTCTCCAGCCTCTGTATATAGGCTGAAGCCTTCTCACCTCTTTGCTGTCGGGAATTAAGGAACTTGCAATAACTGTCTTCAGGGCCCTCTATGCTCCCAAACGTGTGACCAAGGGCCTCTAGGCAGTCCTTCACACTGACCCCAGGATCAACGAGCTTCAAAGTGCGAATCACATCTAACGCTGGGCCCCCAAGACTCTCTATTAGACATCTTCGCTTTTCTGCATCTGGTACGTCCCACTCCTGCAGCATTTCAGTGGTATGCTCTAACCAGGGTTCAAACTCCTCCTCCCCAGCAAATAACCTTAACTTACGACCAGAGTTTGGCATAGCATAGGGCTGCATGATCTTCCCCAGTGTTTGCCCCAGTGCTTTTGCCCAGTTATCGGCCGAGGCTGCAGCCCCTGAGCTAGAGGCTGCAGGGCCAGGGCCCAACAAACCTGACATATTAGCCATTACACAATCAGTAATTTTCCCAACATATAAACACAAATGTTTCCTAATTTAGTGGATCACTCAACAGGTGCTTGCGAGGGGTACTGACCCAGAGCATCCCGGACGAGCCCCCAAAAATGTAACCCTTCTGCCCATCAGAGTTGGCAGCAACAAGGGCCGGGTTCAGTATCCAGGGGTTCCATTCCAATAGCACAATACAAAAACCGGCTCGAGCCCCCACCCAGTGACCTGGGACAACCATATACCACTCTTCTGGGTGTCTGTAAGAGACAATACTTCCCCTCTCGCAAGCACAGAGTCTGAGTGTACCAAAGCCTTTTAATAACAGGGAGAAACAATGTGGCATTATATCGGGGAAACACCACAAACAAGGTTAATAAACCAGACCATGAGCCAGAAGCCCCCCTCCCAGCAAATAGGCCGTGGCCTTCCCTTTGGCTCTTGAGTTCCACAACCCCAAAAAGTCACTCAATAGTCCCAAAAGTGCAACAGCCCAAGAGTCTCTGTCCTTGGTCCGTGCAGAGTTCAAAAGTCAATTGGCAGAGTCTTACCTCCAGCCTGGGTGGAATTGGAGGGTAGGGCACGGGGCACCTTACGTGGTCCGAGGCCAACTGCACCGCCTCTCCGTGAGGTTCCGCTGCAGCTCTCCCCGCAATCGGCTCTGCTCCGCTCCGCTGGCTGTCCCACGAACCGCTCTGCCCGTTGATCCGCTAGCTGCTCGGCTAGCCGACACACAGACAGCTGTGCCGCACGAGTCACTCTGCCCGCAGCACCAACGCCTCCGCTAGTCAACAGACAGCTGTGCCGCGCTGGTCACTCTGCCCGCAGCACCAACAACTCCGCTAGCCGTCCTGCTAGCCGATACACAGACTGCTCTGCTGCACCAGCCACTCTGCACTTTTCTCAGGCCCCCCTACTTAAGACAGTGCTCAGTGATTTCTTTAGCTCTTAGGTGATTTCAGCTCTTAAGTGATTTCAGCTCACAGTAGGGGAGCCTTAGTGCAGGTGCACCAGTGAGCCCAAAGCAATTTCTAGCTCAGCAGCCTGAAACCAGGCTCCTAATGGAAGCAAAAAAATCAATTCTGACATTCCACAGTGGAGAGAGGCAGGGTGCAATAGGCCTGGGAGGCCCTCAGACAGAACCCTCATCAAAAGGTATAGGTGCTTGTCCACTACCTCTCTCAATCTCACAATGTTCTGAAAACGCATGGCCCTTGCCCAGTGAGTGCTACCTAGATGATGGCGAGTCCCTCCATCATAACAAGGGCCAAGTACATGTCCATAGTCCTTCATTCACATAATCACAGTAACATCACTTTATCATTCCTGCCCCAATAACATAGAAACTGGGGCTCCCTCATCAGCCGAAGTGGCCATGTGGGCTGCTGTGGGCTCAGGCTAGGCGCAGTGGGTGTGTCCATGCAAATTGATCAGCCCCAGACTTATTTTGCACGGCTCACTGCGATTCCCATAGTTCGCCACCAGATGTCAGAATATATCTCATTCCTGACACTGCTTACATAAACAATCTGATCTCCTAAACCAAGGGAGGAAAAATCAGTTTTGTCTTGGTGATGAGAGTGGCCCGTTTCAAACAGTTGACAAGAAGGTGTGAGTAAAAAGTCGGGGAAATTAGAATGGGGGAAACTAGGACTTCTAGCTTCAGAATTTTCTTTCTTTCTTTTTTGTGAGATTGTGTCTTTTATGTTTTGTGGCACACAAGCAGAGAAGTTAGAGAAAACACAAAATGCTCCTGCTGGAAGATGGCAATGTCTCGCTAATCTGTGTCTTAACCCAGAACAATAACACATAAAACCCAAAAATCAGAGGGAGAGAACATGGCTACTGCCTATAAGAGAGAGGTACAACTCACTGGGTACTTGCGGACTGACTGCTGCTAAGCCTCGATACTGTGCTGCCCTACTGAGCTCCCTAGCATGTAAGCAGGTCCAGGAACCATGCCCAAAAATTAAAGTCACATATTCAATTTGAACACAACCACAAACACACCAGAGCATCCAAAATTTCTGTTTACAAGGTTTCTCTCTGTTTTGGAACCCTTGTTTCTAAACATGCCATGGGGAATTTGAATCGAATTTTGGCTACTAATTATCATGTGTGTAATCATCATGAATGTGTAT
>VOCN01041474.1:0-12471 GCA_007922305.1 Dermatemys mawii
GGGATGCAGTGAGGGGACTGCAGTGAGATAGACCCCCCGGGATGCAGTGGGGGGCTGCAGTGAGATAGACAGACCCCCCGGGATGCAGTGAGGGGGCTGCAGTGAGATAGACAGACCCCTACCCTGGGGTGCAGTGAAGGAGTGTATCCTGCAGTGACCAGACACGCCCCCCCACCCCAGGGATACAGCAGGGAGTGGGTTGCAGAGACACAGGATCTGGTGGCACTTTGCACAGTCACCTCAGTAATGAGTTAGTAAGTCCCAGCCTTGAGGGCCAGGCGTTCCTGCTGTCACCCACCTCCCCCTCGTCTAGGGGGCGCACTCCCTTTACCCCCTCCACCAGATGAATTTGTTTCCCTTATAACCCCTTTGTGTCCCGGAGGCCTGGGTGCCATGTAGCCGGTGGTCGTGGTTCAGTAGCAGGGGCCATGCTAAGAAAATAATCTCTCGCACAAGACTCAGTTGATTCTTCCTGAAGACTTTATTCTGGTGACAGGGACCCTGATTTTCCAGCCTTCCCCATATTGGAAAGTTGGCCTTTCTAGCTCTAGCCCCATAGTAGGTGCCTATATTAACTTCTGAAGAAACCCATATGGCTCCAGAGCCACAGTTGGCCACCCCTGTACTACATAGTGACCCCTCAATACACCCCTCAGTCCCAGATTTTCCCAGAAATGTATCTCCTGGACAGTACACAATATTTGAAGTCCAATAAACCTTTAAGAGAATAATATGTACGCTTATTTCAAATAGCTATTCAGAAACATCCGTTTAAACACACTGGCTTATACAAAGTTATATATAGTTTATCAACTACAATGAGATGTTATGAGTACAGGTAAAAAGGCATAACAATCATAATTGGTTACAAGAAAAATAATGATGAAATGCTGACTAACACATATTTAAGAAATTATCTTAGTTTCAAAGCAATTTTTTCTGAACACCTGCTTCAGTAATCTTACTGACCAAATTCTTTAGGTCAGCACCCCTCCATCAAAGTTAAACAGTTGTATCATTCTGTCTTCTCAGGGGCAGAGAATGCAATGGGCGGGAAGAGATGTGTTTTGTGGTGTCTGTCCTTTCTGTCCCCAGGGGGAACCTGGTGACTAACAATTGCTTTGTAGTGGGAAGAAAAGCTTAAATGTGATGCCCTAAACTTATTTAGGCTACAGAACAGTGATTGAGGTTGTCACAGGGGGTGGGGAAGTCCCGTTGCCACACCCCCATTTCCTGGAATTCACAGTGATTCTTAGCCAGCCAGTAGATCAGAAGGTTTATTTGAGATGCCAGGAACACAATCCAACTCAGAGCTGGTCAGTACAAACAGGACCTCTTGGTCAGGCCCTTCTGGGGGGCAGGGAGATAAGACCCCAAATCGGGGCTCCCTCCTCTTCCCCAGCCAGCTTCTACTCCCCTCAAAACCCTGCAGCCATCTATCCCTTCCTTTGTTCACTTCCCCGGGCTCTATGTGTCATCTCCCCTCCCCATCTCAGGTTACAGCTCCAGGTATCCCCCTTTAGAGCAGCTTCCCCTCTCCAGTGAAACTCTTGAGATCATGTCCACCCTCGTCCCTGCTTGTCACAGAGGTCATGTTGGGTCTTGAGGAAATCTGCTAAATTAACCTGGCCACTATATATGGGCTATTTTCTTTAATTTGAAAAACAATCAATCATATTTTTACATCAGGATAGGCAATACAAGTTAGTTGACTCCATGGAAAATCCCAGTGGAATCAAGACCCAGAAAGATATAACATCCTTGTACCTAGTTGCGGTCACACGTGGTTCTCCCACCCGGAATTGATTGACATTCCTGTTGGACAGACTCACACTTCCATGACATAGGACAAAGAAGTTGATGAAAAAGACTGTATTATATTCACTTCAAGGGAGGCTGAGATGCACAAGGGAAAAGCACACAACTCATCTGGCGGAAGTGAAAGAAAATGGTGACACAAATGCTGCCTTAAAGCTCACTATGTGGGCATCAGCAAAAGGAAAACAAAATCTTTTCTCAGACCTACACTAAGTTTTGGTGTTTATCTCCTCTTGCAGCGTTCTTAGTAAGGGCTACTCCTGGGGGAATTCTGTCCGTTGAGCATGCGCAGAATTCATGTCCCTCATAGATTTCTTTGCTTCCCTACAGAAGAATGACTTTCTGACAGGGAAGCTGCAAGAGTAGTCATGCACCAGCCCTTAGCTGTGCAGGTACATCGTTTCAGGCACCCAGAGCAGCTGGTGAAGAGGTAAATCACCACAGAGCTGTGGACATCCCTGCTAGTGGCCCCTACCCTGAGCTGGGTTCAGCTGCCAGTCCTAGCTGGGCTGGAGGCAGAAGAGGATGGGACTTGCTCTTCCCCTGCAAGGAGTGGCTGGGGCTGTGTCAGACCCCCCCAGCCCAAGAAACCTCCCCAGCTACAGGAAACTCAGCATCCTCCCCTCCACCGCTTCCTGCCCCCATCACTCCTCAGCTGACGGGGGAGAGGTCACTGTACACCCAACTCACATGCATCTGGACCCACCAAACCTCACCCTGTACACCCAGAACCCCCCGCTAGCTCCCTATACCCAAACCTCATCCTACTGAACTTCAACCCCTGCATCTGGAGTCCCCTGTCTCCAGATCCCAACCACTGCACCCAGACCACCCTCCACCGAGCTCCCTGCCCTCAAACCCCCACCCTCCTGCACCACCCTGAGTCCCCACATCCAGACCCCCATCTAACTGCACCTAGACCCCCACCAAGCCCCCCTCCCCCAGCACCCAGACCCCCCCTGCCGGGGCCCCAACCACTTTCATCTGGAAGCACTTGCAGAGTCCCATTACCTCTGCACCTGGAATCTCCCCAACAAGCCTCAGTGCATCCAGATCCCACTCAAATCTACATCCCCCCAGCCCCCGCCCAAGCTGCCTGCAGCCAGATTGTCCCACACAGAATCCTCTCACCACACACCTGGATCCGCCCCCACACCGAACCCCTCCACACTTGGTTCCTGCCTGGTTGAGCCTGCCTGCCCCACACCTTGTGCTGTGTCAGGGTTGGGTGCACCCTCCCCACTGATTCTGCGTCCCAGGGGTGGAGAGTGGGGAGGCTTCAGGGTGATCTCCCACCTGTGTAAAGCCAGTGGCCTGTGCTCCCCACTGCCAGGCTGGAGCCTCTGCATTTATTTATTATTGATTTCTGCATAGAATTTTTAATTTTGGGCACAAATTTTTAATATTTTGGCGTAGAATGCCCTCAGCAGTAATAAGGGCTGAGCTCTGATGGAAGAATTCCCCACGCTCGGAACATTAAGAGGGTTTCTCCCCGGTGTGCGTCCTCTGATGTGTAATAAGGTCTGAGCGCTGAGTGAAGGTTTTCCCGCACTCACAGCATCCATAGGGCTTCTCCTCTGTGTAGATTCTCTGACGTTTAATAAGGGATGAGTGCTGAGTGAAAGTTTTCCCACACTCGCAGCATTCGGAAGGTTTCTCCTCTGTGTGGATTCTCTGATGCCTAATAAGATGCGAGCACTGAGTGAAGGTTTTCCCGCACTCACGGCATCCATAGGGCCTCTCCCTTGTGTGGATTCTCTGATGCCTAATAAGATGCAAGCGCCAAGCGAAGGTTTTCCTGCACTCACGGCATCCATAAGGCTTCTCCCCTGTGTGGATCCTCATGTTTAATAAGGGCTGATCGCTCAGTGACAGTTTTCCCGCACTCACAGCATTCATAGGGTTTCTCCTGTGTGTGGATTCTCTGATGCCTAATAAAGTGTGAGCTCCGAGCAAAGGTCCTCCCACACTTACAGCATCCATAGGGCTTCTCCCCGGTGTGGATTCTCTGATACTGAACAAGGGTTGAGCGCTCAGTGAAGGTTTTCCCGCACTCACGGCATTCATAGGGCTTTTCCCCTGTGTGGATCCTCTGATGTCTAATAAGGGTTGGGCGCACACTGAAGGTTTTCCCGCACTCGTAGCATTCATAGGGTTTCTCCCCTGTGTGGATTCTTTGATGTATATACAGCAGTGTGGGCCTACTGAACTTTTCCCACATTCCACACATGTGTTATTTCTCTCTCCCATGGGGATTCTCTGCTGGGTCGTAGTTTCCTTGAGGCCTTTATGAGTTCCCCAACAATTAACAGATTGACCAACTTTCTGTGTCAGCTGGTTTCCCTGCCAATTCTCTGGCCTCTGTTGATTCTCACAGGCTTTCCCCTGCTCATAATTCCTGGACACACTCCCTTTACATCTTTGCAATAATGCCTCATGTGGTTTGACTTGCTCATCATCTTCCTGTTCAGGCTTCTGCTCCAAGGTCTCACTCACCATCCCATCACCTGCTGAGACAGAGAAAAAAAATCAGAAACAGGAAGGGAAAAGGGGAGAACAAATGAAAAGAACAGCTGGAGATGAAAAAAAAAACAAGCGACTGAATTTCCCCAAAGGGAAGAGAGGAGGGGATCAATACTACATCAGTCCCATCTAAACACTCAGGGATAAAGCTACTCTCAGGAGATAGTCAGGATGAGTAGGAAGCCATGAGCAATATCCATCCTGAGGATATGACACTTGCTGCAGACTAGTCTGAACCAAGAGAGCTCACAAGGTCTTGGGAATCCCAGCTGTTTCCTTCTGGCACTGAGTTCATTTAATGATTACTCACCTGTGCAGATGCTTCTCAGGATCTCTGAGCCCTGCAGAGCTGGGGATAACAGCTCTTCCTCTCTTTTCAGTTGGGAGATATCAGGTTTAGAAACTAGAAACCCTGCCCAGGGAAAAGATGACAAGTGAGATCAGGTGAATTCATGGAACATTTGTCACACACAAAAGGAGTTCTGTTATTTTAGCTCCTTCTCATTTTAAAGCAGTAAAATCCTGGAGCCAGCTCCCCAGGTGCTCAAAGGTGCAGGAAACTCTTATGAGGGATTTAACTCTGCCCATGTCTACTGGAAACACACACAGCCAGACACTCACAATCAAAGGGACTCCAAAAACCCAGAGCAGCTAACTCCATGTCCCGGAAAGGGAAGACTCAATCCAGAGAGGAAGTCCGCCTGGAACTGCTTCTTACTGATAGAGAGAGGCCCAGAGACACTGCAGAAGTGGGAAAGGCACGAGGCCTGACAGCTGAAGGGGTGTCACTCAGAGAGACGAGGAAGGACACAGAGATGCAGCTATCCCTGTCAATCAGTGATCCTCAAACCCTTTCTCTAACTGCTCTTTCCCTTCCCCACCTCTTGCAACCCGTAGGCGCCAACATAAGCTGGAGCACCCACGGGGAAAAGTCAGCGGGTGCTCCTCACCTCCTTCTCCCCCTACACCGAGCATGCTGCATCCCTGCTCCTCCCCATTCCTCTCAGCGCTTCTCTCCCTCCCCCTGCCCCTGCCACCTAACAGCTGTTTGGCGGCACTTAGGACTTTCCAGGGGAGAGTGGGAGGAGCGGGGATGTGGCTCACTCAGGGGAGGAGACGGAGAAGAGGCGGGGTGGGGACTTGGGGGATGGGGTGGAATGGGGGTGGGAACCTTGGAGAAGGGGTGGAGTGGAGGCAGGATGAAGGGAGTGCAGGGGTGGGAAGAGGCGGGGAAGGGGTGGGGCCAGGGGTGGAGCACCCACCAGGAAGCGGAGAAGTCGATGTCTATGCTGGGACCCCAGGAGCAATCACTCCTTGTGTTCTCTCCTCCCCTCCTATTGCCCATAGCCCTCCCCACTACCAGTTTCCCAAATTTTCTAGTCCCCAGCCATTTCCACTCCATTATCCCACCATCTCAATGGTTTCTTTGTCCTGATTGCCAAGTGCTCCTGCCAAAAATGTGTCCCTTTGCTCATTCAATTGCTAGCATGCCTATTTCCTGATGCACCTGCTACACAGAACCCATGCTCCTTTTTCTCTAACCAGCACCAACACTTCCAGATCCTTGAGCTAGACCAGGGGTCTCCAAACTTTATGAGACAAGGGTCATATTATATTTTTGAAGGGGCTTCGGGGGCCAAAGCAACTGTGAAAAAAAATTAAATATATGCAAATCATCAAAAAACAACACTATTCTACTGTGTCAGCGTTGCATTAAATTCTAAATCAGGTATAAAAAGTAGCTGTATAATCAATGCAGGTAGTGTGAAATCACACAAAATGTTGTCAATACATTAAAAATCATTTCACACTATTTTTTAATTTTATTTCCATCTTCTTTACTCCATTTATTGGAGATCCAATGAAGCATCTGGCTTATACTCTAAGGCAGAAGTCTGTGCCTGCTTGGCTGCAGCAGCAACTCTCTCCTAAGTTAGTTCCCCTTTTTGGGGGACACTCACCCCTCTGCACAGCTCAGCTGAGCTACTCCTGGCAGCCCCTCCCTCTACCTGCTCACTTCTCCCCTGTTGGTTGGGGGACTGGACAAATTGAAGCTGTGGGCTGGATCTGGCCCTTGGGCTGTAGTTTGGAGACCCCTGAGCTAGACTCATGGAAGATTAGGGTTAGAAGAGATGTCAGGAGATTATCTAGTCCAACCCCCTACTCAAAGCAGGACCAATCCCATTTTTGCCCCATATCCCTAAATGGCCCCCTCAAGGACTGAGCTCACAACCCTGGGTTTAGCAGGCCAAAGCTCAAACCACTGAGCAATCCCTTCCCCTCCCCCAACACAAGCTGTGCAGTCTGTATTATACTGGAGGTCAGACAGATGACCTAATAGTATTCCCTGCCCTTCAAATGTATTAATAAATAATTAATAGGAAGGACTAAGAGAACATGCCATTGTTTGTGTTGCCTTGTAGAGATTTGAACGCTAGCGATTTATCTGCATGCGCTCCTGCTACGTGCACTGTGTCAGCTGTAGCTTTAAATGAACGGCAGAAGGAATTGTTGGAGCAGCTTGGCAGAGCTGTGACTGTGATAGGCAGAGAGGTGCATGTGACAGTTGAAGAAACAGAGTGTTGTAGGTTGTGTCAATAAAGGTGCACAAGGGTGAGTTCTTCCCATAAGTGTTGTCAGTAGTCCGGTGCCATAGTGAGGGGAAAGTGAAGGTAATGACTCATAAGGAATCCTCACTGCAAGGGGTGGTAACAGTAGGAAAGTGAGGTGAATTGTATGTAGTAGGCTGGATGTTTGAGTGCAGACCACTTCTCGGTACCTTCTGTTCTACAGCAACAGGGATAGTTCAGTGGTTTGAGTATTGGGCTGCTAAACCCAGGGTTGTGAGTTCAATCCTTAAAGGGGCCATTTAGGGATATGGGGCAAAAATCTGTTGGATGATTTAATTGCAGATTGGTCCTGCTTTGAGCAGGTGGGTGGAATAGATTTCCTGAGATCTCCTCCAAACTTGATAGTCTATGACACTGGGCTTAATTCTGACATTTGCCTGAGCAAAGAGAAGATGTTAGACTTTGTGCTCTCCTGCTCCTCTTCTCTGTTCCCAAAGTATTCTGTAGCAGGGAGGGTAGAATACTAGTATGTGTGTCATTGGCCTCTTGGTGTGTTGCTGAAACAAGGCAGATTGAGGCTCCATTGTGGGGTATTGTGAACCTTAACTCTTCATTATCCCTTCTGATAACTGAGGAGACAGGAATCCTTACCCAGCGAGGTCACATTCTCATAGTTCTCCTGCATGACGTCTCTGCAGAGGGCTCTCTGGGTGGGGTCCAGCAAAGCCCACTCTTCCTTGGTGAAATACACAGCCACCTCCTCAAAGGTCACCGGCCCCTGAAAGAGCAAAAGCCTCCTACTCAGTACCTGATGCCCAGTGACAACCGCACTACTCCCAGGGGAGAAGGGCCAATCACATGGGAACTCTGGGAGCCAGGAAGGCAACACAGGTCCCACACCTATCCCATCAGAGCAGCCAGGAAGCCCGAGGGTGAGGGGGGAAAAGAGAGCATCCCCCAGCAGACAGAGGGTCTTCACATTCACCATTCACCTACTAGCCAGAGGCTGATACAGGAGATGGAGCCCCAAGCAGGGGATGCAGTGTCTTCCCTGGGCCTCACTGGTGAGAGATAAAGGGGCACCCACAACAGACTAGTAGGTTCAGGCTCCAGTACTGGCATCTGGTAAGTTTTCTCAGTCCAGTCCATGGGGTTTTTGTTTCTGTTTCACAAATCAGGGAATTCCCACCCACCAAGCCCCTGGGTCTATTACTAGGATCTAGATCTCCTAGTAAACAAATCTCAGCAGGTTTATCAGACCCTGTCTCACTCCCTTTCCCCACCAGGTGTATTTCCTGATCAACCCCACACAAGTGCCCACCTCCCATGTATCTACAGCCCCTCTCCTGCCAAAGGGAACCCACCAGCAACTCCCAGATAATCCATACCTCAGCTGGCTTCACTGCAGCCATTTCCCTTCCCTGTTCCCTGGAAGGATGGAATGATCTGGAGCAAAACAGGGATGTTCTGTTAGGGCAAAAAGGGTGATAGGAGACATGTCAGAACAGGCACAATTCCCCCCATGCTCTTTTCCTGCACACGGACAGTCGAGACTGTCATGCATCTAACAGAAAAATTCAAAACACAGTTAGTAATGGGGGATGGCGGGAGGGACTTTATCTACCCAGACATCTGTTAGAAAAGATATTCAACCAAACACAAAGAGTGTCCAACAAGTTCTTGCAATGTACTGGGGATACCTGTTTCTTACAGAAGATTGAAGAAGTAACTGGAGGATGGCGATTTTGCACTCGATTCTGACTAACAAGAAGGAGTTAGTTAGGAAACTGAAGATGGAAAGCAATATGGGCAAAAGTGATCCTGAAAGGATCGATTTCAAGATTCTGTGAGAAGGCAGGCATGGGAGCAACAGAGTCAGGACAATGGAATTCAAAAAGGCAGACATCAATAAATTCAGAGATCTGACAGGGGAGGTCCCATGGAAATAAGATCTGAGGTGAGAAAAAATTGTTGAAGAGATCTGGCAGTTTCTCAGAGACAATATTAAAGGAGCACCACCAAACTATCACAATGTGAAGGAAAGTTAGAAAGAATAGTAAGTGGGCAATATGGCTCTATCACAGAGACGGGCAAACTACGGCCCAAAGGCCACATCCGGCCATGGGACCCTCCTGTCTAGCCCCTGGGCTCCTAGCCTGGGATCCTAGCCCCTGACTCCTCCCCTGCTGTTCCCCCACCAGCCTCAGCTCACTGCGCCACCAGCGCAACGCTCTGGGCAGTGGGGCTGCAAGTTCTTTGCCAGGCAGCGCAGCTGCAGAGCTGTGGCCAGACCCAGTGCTCTGTGCTGTGCAGTGGCCTGGCTGGCTCCAGCCGGGCGGCACAGCTGCCTGTCATGGTGCTCTGGGTGGCACAGTTGTAGTGCCGCCAGCCACCGGTGCTCCAGGCAGTGTGGTAAGGTGGCAAGGAGGGTTGGACTGAGGGCAGGGGAGTTCAGGGTGATGGTCAAAGGGTAGGGGTGTGGATAGGGGTCAGGGCAGTCAGAGGGGTGGGGAACAGGGGGGCTGAATGGGGGCAGGTGTTCATGGGGGCAGTCAGGAAAGAGAGGAGGTTGGATGGGGCAGTGGGGGGCAGTCAGGGGCAGTGGGGGGCAGTCAGGGGCAGTGGGTCCAGGAACAAGGAGGGGTGGATGGGGCAGAGGTTGAATAGGGGACAGGGGATGGGCCATGCCTGGCTGTTTGGGGAGGCATAAGCCTCCCCTAACCAGCCTGCCATACAATTTCAGAAACCTATAGCGGCTCTCAGGCCAAAACGTTTGCCCATCCCTGCTCTATCAATAACTCTATCATGACCAGAAAATAAAAAAGAATCCTAAAAAAGTGGAATCATGGACAAATTGCTATGGATGAGTACAAAAGAGTAGCACAAGCATGTGGAAACAAAATCAGAAGGATTAACTCACAAAATACATTACACCAAGCAAGTGACATAAAAGGCAATAAGTAACTAGGGTTCCATAAATAGATTAGGAGCAAGAGACTGGTAAAGGAAAGTGTAGGTCATCTATTTACTGAGGAAGGAGAGCTCATAACAGATGACGAAAAGAAGGATAAAGTGCTTAATGCCTTTTTACATTGACTAAAAAAGTTTAATTGTGACCAGATACTTAGAACAATTATTCTTAACCAAGATAGGGAAGGAACAGAAACCACCATGGGGAAATAACAGTTAATAATAGGGAGGTCAAGCAATTAAAACAATCATAGTTAATTGCACAATTAAAATAATTAATCACACTGTTAAACAAATAAACATTTATTTCAATATATATTTGGATATTTTCTACATTTTCAAATATATTGATTTCAATTACAACACAGAATACAGTGTATAGTGCTCACTTTTTATTTGTTTTTGATTACAAGTATTTGCACTGCAAAAAAACCAAAAGAAACAGTCTTTTTCAATTCACCTAATACAAGTACTGTAGTGCAATCTCTTTATCATGAAAGTTGAACTTACAAATGTAGAATTATGTACAAAAAACCTGTATTCAAAAATAAAACAATGTAAAATTTTAGAGCCTGCAAGTCCATTCAGTCCTACTTCTTGTTCAGCCAATTGTTCAAACAAGTTTGTTTACATTTGCAAGAGATAATGCTGCCCGCTTCTTGTTTACAATGTCACCTGTTCTCATAGCATTGTTGTAGCCGGTGTTGCAAGACATTTATGTGCCAGATGCGCTAAAGATTCATATGTCCCTTCACACTTCAGCCACCACTCCAGAGGACATGCTTCCATACTGATGACAGATTCCGCTCAATAACAAGCCAAAGTAGTGCAGACCGATGCACATTCATTTTCATTACCTGAGTCAGATGACACCAGCAGAAGTTTGATTTTCTTTTTTGGTGGTTTGGGTTCTGTAGTTCTTTCTTATAAGACTTCTGAAAGCCTGCTCCACACCTCATCCCTCTCAGCTTTTGGAAAGCACTCCAGACTCTTAAACCTTGGGCCAAGTGATGTAGCTATTTTTAGAAATCTCACATTGGTACCCTCTTTGTGTTTTGTCGTATCTGCAGCGAAAGTTTTCTTCATATAAACAACATGTGCTGCTGGGTCATCATCCGAGACTGCTACAACATGAAATATATGGCAGAATGCGGGTAAAATGTGGAGACATAAAATTCTCCCCCACAAGGGAGAATTGAACAAAGGAGTTCAATCACAAATTTAATTAATGCATTATTTTTTTAACGAGTGTCATCAGCATGGAAGCATGTCCTCTGGAACGGTGGCCGAAGCATGAAGGTGCATACGAATGTTCAGCATATCTGGCATGTGAATACCTGACAATGTTGGCTGCAAAACTGCCATGCAAATATCTGTTCTCACATTCTGGTGACACTGTAAATAAAAAGAGGGCAGCATTATCTCCTGTAAATGTAAACTAACTCGTTTATCTTTGCGATTGGCTGAACAAAAAGTAGGACTGAGTGGACTTCTAGGCTCTGAAATTTTATATTGTTTTGTTTTTGAGTGCAGTTATGTAACAAAAAAATATACATTTGTAAGTTGCACTTTCATGACAAAGATTGTATGAGGAGAATTGAAAAATACTATTTCTTTTATCACTTTTACAGTGCAAATATTTTAAATCAAAAATAATGTACACTTTGATTTCAATTACAACACAAAATATAGTATATATGAAAATGTAGAAAAACATCCAAAATATTTAATAAATTTCAATTGGTATACTATTGTTTAACAGTATGATTAAAACTGTTATTAATCATGATTAATTTTTGAATTGCAATTAATTTTTTTGAGTTAATCGCATGAGGTAACTGCAAGTAATTGACAGCCCTAGTTAATAAATATTTGGATACGTTAAATGTATTACAGTCAGCAAGGCCTCATGTAATTCATCCTTGGGTACTAAAGGCGTTAGCTGGAGCAATCCTGGAACAGTTAACATTTATTTTTGACAACTCCTGGAGCAGAGGTTCTCAGGCATTTTCTTTCTAAGCCTCCCCCGCCTCAACATACTATAAAAACTCCAGGGCCCAACAGGGGCAGGGGACAGACTCAGGAGAGCTCCGGGCTGGGACCCTTGAGTATAGGATTTTTTTGACTTCTATTTGGAGGGGGCCTGCTCCACACAGCAGGGTTCTGGTAAGGTGCACCACCTCCACTCCCTGACTCACCTCAGCAAGCCACCCAGCCTGTCTGGGTCATGGGGGGAACGCAACCAAAAAACATAACTCAAAGTGGAGACTTAGCTCAAAAAGTTTGAAAGTTGCTCAGGATGCAGGCAGGGAGTAGCTAGAGAATGGGCGGGCAGGGGGGTCGCTCAGACCACAGGGAGAGGTATAGCTGGGGCTGTGTGCCAGAAGGGCCCACCCTGCGGTGGCTGCTCCCTAAGGGCCCCAGAACCAGGTCCCCCCACCCAAGCAGCTCCTATCAGCTGCATGAGTGACGTCAGCGGGTAGGAGGGGCGCAGGGCCGCCGCGGGGAGTCTCTGCGCTGCGGGGGGGCAGGTGTCGGGGGGGCTTAGGGAGCAGCCACCGCAGGGTGGGCCCTTCTGGCACACAGCCCC
>ML679245.1:1110-15618 GCA_007922305.1 Dermatemys mawii
GCATGCGCGGCTCCCGGCGGGAGGATCGCTTGGGCCTTTTTGTGCGGCTTTGTTGGGGGGCGGGGCGAGTGGGGGCCCCTTCCCGGGGTGCACGGCGGGGGGAGGGGCGAGTGGGGGCCCCTTCCCGGGGTGCACGGCGGGGGCGGGGCGAGTGGGGGCCCCTTCCCGGGGTGCACGGCGGGGGCGGGGCGAGTGGGGGCCCCGTCCCGGGGTGCACGGCGGGGGTGGGGTTGTGTGGGGAGCCCCTGTCATGGGTGCCTAGTGGGGTGGGGACTGTTATTGGGGACCCCAGGCCCCGAGGTCTACGTTGCGGTGTTGTTGCTGGCTCATGGAGGGAGCCCCCACCTGCTGGGGGTACATTCTGTGGGGCTGGGTTATTGCACACCCCATTCCGGGTCGGGGGGCTGCTTATCGTGGGCCCTGTTGAGATCAGGTGATCCTGGGTGCTGCAATGACAGGGCCTGGGGTGTGGGGCCGTCTGGCTCTGGGGGTGCTGGGGTGTTATTAGATTAGTGACTTGTTGGTTTCCCCAGCGGGAAAACAAGAATCAAAGCGACCGGGGATAAATCTGACACCCCCCACCCCCGCCACTGGTTAGGGTGATATTCAGAGAGATAAATCATTAATTTGTATCGGCATCAAGTCTTTGTCATCCCACTCCAGCTTCCCTCGCTGTAGCTCTCCTTCCCTGCTAACCTGCCTGGTTCATAAAGCATCGTTCCCTGCATCGCAATGGGTGTGCGACCTCCTACACAACACTTATCCTTACCCAAATTCTTAGCCCTGCTCCTCTAACCAGAGTGTGCCCAGCTTTAGCAAAGTATTTAATTAGCCCCCACAAACTTATTTTCCTCGCCTTATAATGAGTGGAGTGTTGGGAAATATTTTACACCTTTCCGAGCGACTGCCATGTTAGTCTGTTCAAGTAATTTGTTAGTCTCTAAGGTGCCACAAGGACTCCTCATTGATTTTATACCTTCCCCTCACATGCTAATTAATCTGTATCTAACCCTAATTGCAGTTTATTCCAGCCCAATTCAGCAGCTCACATACACAATGAATAAAGAGCCTACTTTTAACCATATTACTCCACGCTAACACATCGAGTAATTAACTCCTAATTGTGCAATGAAATATTTTCTATAGACAAGATGATTTCAGGCAAGATAAAAGGGGGCTGAGGAACTGGTGCAAGCAATCCCGTGCTTGCCTTGCCTACCCTAGCGATCCTAGGTGCAGTTTGGGTTTTTTTCTCTCTGCGAGTTGAGCCCTAGGATTTAGGGATGGGGTGATTTGACTGACAAAGAAGAACCTTTTCTATGGCTGGAGAGTCCACACTGCCCCTCGTCGGCAGCGTGCAATGGGATTCACAGGAGCCTTTTCTCAAAGCCATGTCTGCTCACGGGGGACACTGTTCGCTCTGACCAAGACAGCTCACCCCCCAGGGGCTAAGGGAATCTGAGCAGAGTCCTGGAGGGGCAGTCAAATGCCAGTTTAAGAAGTAAGGGGCACTACAGCCCTGCCCCGTGTAACCTGGTCAGCCATGAAACCCCTTGCTAGCCCCCTACCAGCTGAGAGACACCAATGGAGCTTATCCTTCATTTCCTTTGTGAGAGATTGACAGAGCTGGCGCTAAGAGAGCGGGATTGGTGAGGGATCCCGTCGGTGATCCTGAAAGGAGAGGATTAAGGTACGTCGACAGGAGAGCATCTCCCATCGATGCAACGCGGTGTAGACGCTGCAGTGAGTCCACCTAAGCAACGTTGACTCCAACTCCAGTTATTCATGAAGCTGGAGTAGTGTAACTTAGGTCCACTTACCGTGGTAGTGGAGACTACAGACAGAGAGTGAGCAAATTTGGGGAAGCCATCCTCCAGTAGCACTGCTGACATTTTGGGTGGTTTGGTAAAGGATTCTACTCCAGAGAAGGGTAAAGTTACCTGGACCAAGGCCAAGGATTTGTCAAGAATTCAGGTAGAAATAGGCACTGATTTGATATTATAATGAAATATGGCCAGGTAAAACTGTCTTTAGAATAGCGCTCCCCTAGTTCAGTAGCACCGATTACACTCCCAAGGAACGCCATGTTGAGGTTGGGAACAATTGCCCTTTGCCATTTGGATCCAAGGTTTCACGAGGCAAAGAGAAAAACGGTTCATACCTTCAGAGGACATTCCTCCTCCATGGATCCCAGTCCGGCTGCTTTGTTGGGACAGGAAGGATTTCCACACTGAGGAGTCAGAATTACAACATACTTCAATAACAAACATATTCTAGAAGTGACAGAGTCCTGTGGCACCTTAAAGACTAAAGTATTGGAGCATAAGCTTTCGTGGGCTAATACCCACTTCGTCGGAAGCATGCAGTGGAAGTATTGTAAAATCTCATAGCTCCACAAACAATGTTGGTGCACTCATTTTAACAGGACAATAATCTTCAGTAGATTGAGTTTTCAAATGATACCTCAAAAAGCATACTTTGCACATACTATATCATAACCCTATAACAGTGTTGACTAGGGGGGTTCAGGGCGTTACTTGGGGTACACTGTATCACAATTCGAGGATTGGGTCTGATTTCAGAGGATGGACAGTTTTACTGTGTTTCTAGACATTATATAAGCCCCGCCCCCCATCAGTGGAACTGCTGAACATAGTGGAGATGGGTCTGAAAATAGATTTCCATGAAAAATAAAAACCAACTCCTGAGGGAGCACCTGGATTTGAACCAGGGACCTCTTGATCTGCAGTCAAATGCTCTACCACTGAGCTATACTCCCTCTGGTGCTGCAATGTTGGACTCAACACATCCTGAGGATTAGGAAAGACACACCTTACTTCAAACCACTCCTCTTACCTTCCCAGCCATGGGTGCTTTACAAATGGGGTTTCATTAAACATGAGCTGTGCAGGTAACCACCATACCTTACATAATATCCACACCTGCTCAGTCTCACCGGCGCACAACTATTACTTACCTGGGACCACACCCTGCTCAACAGCTCTGTGCAATTTAACCTCTCCAGCATTTCTACAAACCCTCAAAGGCCCAGGCCACATGGAAACAGGACCCATTACCGCCTATATTGTTCATTAAGGAACTCCCAAATAATGGCATCCTGAACAGAAACACGGGACTCTCGGGAGTGTCAGCCACAGTGGGGCCCGGGCAGTGAGCGGAGGCCATAATGCTCTGGGCCCTTTTTATAATTTATAACACGACAAGTCTCAATTGATAGTTTAACCATTTCTTCCATTCTCTTTCCCAGGATCAATGATTGGCTTGACTGGTCTTTAATTCCCAAGGTCCTCTTGATATCACTGTAAAAAAGGGAACAGTGTTTCCTCTTCTTCAGTCCTTCGGGACCATACCTCTGCTTTACCATGAGTCCTCAAAGGTCACCGCTAATGGGTCCAAGATTGCTTCAGCAGGTTCCTTATGTCCCTAAAGCAGGTAGTGCCCCCGGCGGTAGTTCTGGTGCTGAGAGAACAGGCCACAAAAAAGTCAATTCCACCCACTGTGATAATCAGCGTGGAGCTAAGGCCAGAGCTGAGGTTTCTGCTTTCTCTCCTGCTGTAGCATGCAGAGAACCCAGGGGCAGTTCTAGAAGAGTATTTGGAACTGAACTGGACCAACCGGCCTTTCATCACAGGCAGCTCAAGTTTAGATGAACCGTTTGGGTTTTATTTTTGTTTTTTACAGTTTCTTATAACCCTAAATAATCCTTCAATCCTAGTGTCCCAAGCCATGGAATCGCCTCAGCCTTGTAGTTTGCCCAGGGTGGAACTAAACATGGCTTCACATACAAGTGAGTGGAGATCAATCACTTTTCAAGAGAGATGGGTCACAGAAGATGCGTGTTGCGTTTCATGCCTTATGTCCTGGCGCCATCGTGTGGCCATCACCTTTCCCCACCTTTCTGTAACAAGTTCTGGTAGTTGGTGGAGAAATTTCCCCAGGAAAGATGCAGGAACAGGGGCTGCCTGCATGTACCAAAGACCCAGAGAAGGAGGTGTCCATCCTTGTCAAAAAAATCATCTCCCTCCTTCAGTTCAGTGGCAGCCACAACATCAAACCCCTCTGTACCAAGCCGGAAGGAACAGTGCCGGGGTCTAGATCCCTTTTCCCATTGTTCAGTCACTGGGGGACCCTGCCTCTGCCCAGACCTGACATGCTGCCTCCACTCAAACCCACCTGGCTCATTAATTCTGTGGCTGTATCACTGCTTTGCTTGCCTAGTTCACACCTACGTGACACACCCTTTCCAAGTGCATTGTTGGTAGAGTGGTGAGCAGAGCTGCCTTCCAAGCAGTTGACTTGGGTTTGATTCCCAGCCAATGCAATAGTAACTTTTGTGTCCCCCTGGTTTGAAATTGGTCTCATTTCAGTCACCCTGTGTTATAATCACATTGTTTGACGAGAAACTGCTCCCTGTAGGAATTTGCTACTGGTAGCAGTTACTCCTGTGTAAGAGACAACCAGTGGGGCCACTGGGCAATCGAGATGCTAAAGGAGCACTCCAGGACGATAAGGCCATTGCAGAGAAACTAAATGAATTATTTAAATCGGTCTTCACAGCTGAGGATGTGAGGGAGATTCCCAAACCTGAGGCATTCATTTTAGGTGACATATGTGAGGAATTGTCCCAGATGGAGGTATCATTAGAGGAAGTTTTGGATCAGATCGATAAATTACACAGCAATAAGTCACCAGGACCAGATGCAAAATTGCAGAACTCCTAACTGTAGTCAGTAAATGATCACTGAAATCAGCTTCTGTACTGTTGCGAATTATACCTATAGGTCACGCACAGTTCGAGTCTAGGCTGAGGCACCTGAACAAAATCCCTGCATGGACACAATATCCCTGCATGGACATTTTTCAAAGACACCATAATAGAGGCCCAACTTAAATGTATACCCCAAATTAAAAAACAAAGTCAAAAAACTAAAAAAGAGCCCTCGTGGCTTAAACACCATGTAAAAGAAGCAGTGAGAGATAAAAAGGCATCTTTTAAAAAGTGGAAGTCAAATCCTACTGAGGTAACTAGAGAGGAGCATAAACACTGCCAAATTAAGTGTAAAAATGTAATAAGAAAAGCCAAAATGGAATTTGAAGAACAGCTAGCCAGGAACTCAAAAGGTAATAATAAAATGTTTTTTAAATACGTCAGAAGCAGGAAGCCTGCTAAACCACCAGTAGGGCCCCTGGATGATAGAGATACGAAAGAAGCACTTAAAGATGATAAAGTCATTGCAGAGAAATAAAATGAATTCTTTGCTTCGGTCTTCATGGCTGAGGACGTTAGGGAGATTCCCCAACCTGAGCCGTCTTTCGTAGGTGACAAATCTGAGGAATTGTCACAGGTTGAAGTGTCACTAGAGGAGGTTTTGGAACTAATTGATAAACTTAACTGTAACAAGTCACCGGGGCCAGACGACATTCAACCAAGAGTTCTGAAAGAACTCAAATGTGAAATTGCGGAACTATTAACTAGGGTTTGTAACCTGTCCTTTAAATCGGCTTCTGTACCCAATGACTGGAAGATAGCTAATGTAACACCAATATTTAAAAAGGGCTCTAGAGGTGATCCTGGCAATTACAGACCGGTAAGTCTTGTTGTCAGTAGCTACCGGTGTGGTGCTCTGCTCTTGTTCGATGATGGTATCAGTCGGCTGCGTGCATGTTCCCTCTGTGTGCTGCCCCAGCCTGCGCAGATCGCTGACACAGCAGACCCAAGAGAACCCCCCAAAGACCACAGACTCTAGTAAGGTACGAAAGCACCCGGGCCAGGTTTATTGCCAAACGAAGCACAGTGATAGTTTCCCGTAGACTCTACGGGACATATTAAGAATTTGTGCTCCCTGACAATGGACTCAGCTCAGTCAGTAGCAGGACCACTAATGCCCCCTCGGCTGGCCAAAGACACTGCCCCAAGGCTGTTATTCTTATACACAGGTACAAACAAGTTACACATCACTCCTGACGTACTGAGGTGCATCCCCTTTATGTAGTAAGGTACATCCCCTCTATGTAGTAAGGTGCCGCCTCTCACCTTCTACAAGTTGATTCGATCAAAACAACTCTATCTATCATGTTACCCTTTCGCCCGTCTTTAGGATGGGTCGGTCTGTTCCTTGTTATCTGTGTGGAATGTGCCAGTGTCTTAGTACTTCTTAGCTCTGTGTACTTCTGCAACATCAGCCCTTTCCTTGCCAATTTCTGTGAGCAGGGGCTGCCTCTAGCTCACAGCTTAACTTTGCTTTATGTTAGTAAAGTCTTGACCATTACTTTAGCTGAGGCCTTAGGCCTCATACTGGGCCTCTGATACAAGGGTTTATGCTTCAGGGCCTCATCCTACTACAAGTCTAATGTCCATACCGGGCAAATTAGCTGAAACAACAGTAAAGAATAAAATTGTCAGGCACATAGAACATAAATTGTTGGGCAAAAGTCAGCATAGTTTCTGTAAAGGGAAATCATGTCTTAGTAATCTATTAGAGTTCTTTGAAGGGGTCAACAAACATGTGGACAAGGGGGATCCAGTGGATGTAGTGTACTTAGATTTCCAGAAAGCCTTTGACAAGGTCCCTCACCAAAGGCTCTTACGTAAATTAAGTTGCCATGGGATAAGAGGGAAGATCCTTTCATGCACTGAGAACTGGTTAAAAGACAGGGAACAAGGGGTAGGAATAAATGGTAAATTTTCAGAATGGAGAGGGGTAACTAGTGGTGTTCCCCAAGGGTCAGTCCTAGGACCAATCCTATTCAACTTATTCATAAATGATTTGGAGGAAGGGGTAAACAGTGAGGTGGCAAAGTTTGCACATGATACTAAACTGCTCAAAATAGTTAAGACCCAAGCAGACTGTGAAGAACTTCAAAAAGATCTCACGAAACTAAATGATTGGGCCACAAAATGGCAAACGAAATTTAATGTGGATAAATGTAAAGTAATGCAATTTGGAAAAAATAACCCCAACTATACATACAATATGATGGGGACTAAGTTAGCTACAGCTAATCAGGAAAAAGATCTTGGAGTCATCGTGGATAGTTCTCTGAAGATGTCCATGCAGTGTGCAGCGGCCGTCAAAAAAGCAAACAGAATGTTAGGAATCATTAAAAAAGGGACAGAGAATAAGATGGAGAGTATCGTATTGCCCTTATACAAATCCATGGTGCGCCCACATCTTGAATACTGTGTACAAATGTGGTCTCCTCATCTCAAAAAGGATATAGTGGCATTAGAAAAGGTTCAAAGAGCAACTAAAATGATTAGGGGATTGGAACAGGTCCCATATGAGGAGAGATTAAAGAGGCTAGGACTTTTTAGCTTGGAAAAGAGGAGACTAAGGGGGGATATGATAGAGGTACATAAAATGAGTGGCGTGGAGAAAGTTGTCATAAGTATAAAGTAGTCTAGAATTACTGTTTACCTGTAAGGGGTTAAGCTAAAGGTAACATGAGAGGTGGACAACTGACCAATGAGAAAGTCCTCAGGAGACAAAGGATTTTGAGTTTCAGTTTCTCTCTGGCTTTCTTCTCTGTTCTACTTGGCTATGGGATGAACCACACCTATTTCTTTCACTGTAACTATAGCTTTCTATCAAGTAAGGTAGTCGGTAAGTTTGCCTTCTTTTTATCACTTGGACGGTTCTCAGGGGTGAGTGTTGGCTGGGTGCTTCTTGATATTGTAAGATTCAGCAGAGATATCAACAGTGGGAGAAAGTTGCCCAGAGGCCTGTACCACATCCCAGTTTAGGGTTCTCACCCTTTGAACTTGTGTATGGCTGTGAGGTTAAAGGGCCATTACAGTCGGTAAAACAGCAATGGGAGGGGTTTACATCTCCTCCAGGAACTAACATTCTGGACTTTGTAACCAACCTACAAAACACCCTCCGAACCTCTTTAGCCCTTGCTAAAGAAAATCTGAAGGATGCTCAGGCAGAGCAAAAGGCCTGGTATGATAAACATGCCAGAGAACGTTCCTTTAAGGTAGGGGACTTTAAGGTGATGGTCTTGAAGGCGCTTCAAGCCCATAAGATGAAAGCGTCATGGGAACGACCCTTTACAGTCAAGGAGCGCCTGGGAGCAGTTAACTACCTCATAGCATTCCCTAACTCAACCCTAAAGCCTAAAGTGTACCACGTTAACTCTCTAAAGCCTTTTTATTCCAGAGAATTAAAGGTTTGTCAGTTTACAGCCCAGGGAGGAGATGACGCTGAGTGGCCTGAAGGTGTCTACTATGAAGGAAATAGTGACGGTGGCGTGGAAGAGGTAAACTTCTCAATGACCCTCGGACGTATACAGCGCCAGCCGATCAAGGAGCTGTGCACTAGCTTCGCACCACTATTCTCAAGCACCTCAGGACAGACTGAACGGGCATACCACTCCATTGACGCAGGTAACACCCACCCAGTTAGAGCCTAACCTTACCGGGTGGCTCCCCACGGCAAAGCTGCTATAGAACGGGAGATCCAGGACATGCTACGGATGGGTGTAATCCGCCCTTCTCACAGTGCATGGACATCTCCAGTGGTTCTAGTCCTGAAACCGAATCCTCTACAGGCCAAGGTGGATGCTATCCAAAAGTGGCCTGTCCCAAAGTGTAAGAAACAGGTCCAATCCTTTTTAGGCTTGGCCGGATATTACAGGCGATTTGTACCACCCTACAGCCAAATCGCCGCCCCACTGAGTGACCTAACTCAAAAGAACCAGCCAAATACAGTCCAGTGGACTGAGCAGTGTCAAGAGGCCTTTAACCAGCTTAAAGCAACACTCATGTCTGACCCTGTGCTCAGGGCCCCAGACTTTGACCAACCGTTCCTAGTAACCACAGATGCCTCTGAGCGTGGTGTGGGAGCAGTTCTAATGCAGAAAGGACCCGATCAACAATTGCACCCTGTCGTGTTTCTCAGCAAGAAGCTGTCTGAGAGGGAGAGCCACTGGTCAATTCTTGAAAAGGAATGTTACGCCATTGTGTATGCTCTGGAAAAGCTACGCCCATACGTTTGGGGACGATGGTTCCACCTACAAACCGACCATGCTGCGCTGAAGTGGCTTCATCGCTTCACCAACAAGAACAAAAAACTTCTTCGGTGGAGTTTAGCTCTCCAAGATTTTGATTTTGACATCCAACACATTCCAGGAACTTCTAATAAAGTGGCTGACGCACTCTCCCGTGAAAGTTTCCCAGAATCAATAGGTTAAAACTGTCCTTGGAATGTGGGACCTATTGTTAGTTTTACTGTAACCAGTAGTATGTTTAGAGGTGCATGTGTTTTATTAATTCTGTTTTTTCCTAGAACTCCTGGAAGAAATCACACCCAGTGACATTCCAACACTGTTTGCGATTTGGGGGGCGTGTCATAAGTATAAAGTAGTCTAGAATTACTGTTTACCTGTAAGGGGTTAAGCTAAAGGTAACCTGAGAAGTGGACAACTGACCAATGAGAAAGTCCTCAGGAGACAAAGGATTTTGAGTTTTAGTTTCTCTCTGGCTCTCTTCTCTGTTCTGCTCGGCTATGGGATGAACCACACCTATTTCTTTCACTGTAACTATAGCTTTCTATCAAGTAAGGTAGTCGGTAAGTTTGCCTTCTTTTTATCACTCGGAGGGTTCTCAGGGGTGACTGTTGGCTGGGTGCTTCTTGAGATTGTAAGATTCAGCAGAGATATCAACAGTGGGAGAAAGTTGCCTCGGGGGAGAGGTTTGGGTTCTTGATTCTTTTGTTGATTATGGTAGATGCTGTTCTATTGATGGTTATAAGGGATTTATTCCTTTCTTTTTTTTCTTTTATTAAAATCTTTCTTTTAAGAATCTGACTGCTTGTTTTCCATTGTGTAAGATCCTGGTTTTGGATCGGGCACGTCTCGCAGGATCAGGCGAGGCTTTTCTCTCAAGCTTCCCAGGGAGGGAATAAGGGTGGGGGTTTTGTGGAAAGAGAAAGAGGGGCTTCAAGTGGCCCATGTCCAATAGTTTTTGAGACATTCTCACTTAATGGTGGCGGCGTACCAGTCCAGACACAGAAGAAGTTGTGTTCGAGGAAAAACATTTTAACCGAAGCTGGTAAAATAAGTGGGGGGGGGGGGTGGTATTTCTTTTTTCATGCGGGTCCCCACATCTGTACCCTAGAGTTCAGTGGGGAGGCAATCCTGACAGAAGTGAATAAGGAAAAGTTATTTACTTGTTCCCATAATAGAAGAACTAGGGGCTACCCATTGAAATTAATGGGCCGCAGGTTTAAAACAAATAAAAGGAAGTTCTTCACACAATGCACAGTCAACCTGTGGAACTCCTTGCTTGAGGAGGCTGTGAAGGCTAGGAACAGAACAGGGTTAAAAAGAGAACTGGATAAATTCATGGAGGTTAAGTCCATTAATGGCTGTTAGCCAGCATGGGTAAGGAATGGTGTCCCTAGCCTCTGTTTGTCAGAGGGGGGTGACGGATGGCAGGAGAGAGATCACTTGATCTTTACCTGTTCGGTTCACTCACTCTGGGGCACCTGGCATTGGCCACTGTCGGTAGACAGGATACTGGACTGGATGGACCTTTGGTCTGACCCAATACGGCCTCTCTTATGTTCTTATTATACCCAAACTGTAGAGTATTTCAAAGATAACAGGTTTATTACGCTCGAGCGTGGTGCCCCCTGCTAGTTAGGAAGGGATCCCAAACACAAGTTATACAGAGATTACATACTTTTCAACAGGGCACGCATACCTCGTGCACCATAAATTTCAGCCTATGGAAAGACATTCCCCTTATCTACCACCTATCCCCTGTAGGCACTCTCTGAACTGCCCGCATGCTGATGTTACAACTATTCAGGAATCTAGTCAGTTTCTTTCTCAAGGTTTACTGCCCTTATCTTTCCGAGTCCAGATGTCCCCCAAATGTCCCCCTCCATTCCTCTGGTAGGTGTTGTGCTTGCATTTAGATAAGGGCAGACAGGAAACGCAAAATGGAGTTACATTGTTAAATTCCCTTAACAAAGCAAGGTCAGAAAACCTTGGAATGAGACTCTCAACCCTACCAGGAAATCTGGTGACTAACATTCACTTTCATTGTGATGCTCAGGGTGGAGTTTAGGTCAGCACAAGGGGAGAGGCTCTCCAGCCTACATAGTACTGTGCACACGGCCAATTATGCTGGCACAACTTATGGTACTCGGGGATGGGGAGGTGTTTCCGCACTCCTGAGAAGCATAAGTTTTGCCGACATAAGTGGTAGTGTAGACATGGCCTACATCACTGTACCCGTTCAAGTGGAGACAAGGCACAGATCATTTTTATCTCACTGTAGCTAGATGAGGTCAATTCTCTCTCTCCAACTCGGACTGATGGATGTTTCTGACAGGAGGGACAAAAACTCTCATAATTCATAAGGCTAAAGAGTTGATTGAAGGATCATGAATTCACCGCAAAAGTAAGGTGAGCTGTAAAAGGTAGAAGCTGGCAAGTCACCCAAGAGCAGTTGAGGGACTACAGTATAGGAAATGGTACAATTAACCTTAAAGTCCACTATCTGGGAATTAGCCAACAAAACAAACAAAAACCCTGTTATGGAGCTGTTCCTGGTGTGACCCAACTGAGAGTGCCAAATCAGGACAAATTGCTCCAAGCAGGACAATTACAGCCCAAAGCTGGGGTTTCTCCACCTCTAATGCAAACTAAACCAGACAAACAGAAAAGACTTTGGTTTCGCCCCACTGGCTAGCCACAAGTCACACAAGCAATTCCCTTAGACACTCCAGTTGCCCAGTATCACCACCAGCAGCCACCTGTCCTGGGGACAAATGGTTACAAAAACCAATACCCCAATAACAAAATGGTTCTCCCCAATTCCAAAGAATCAGACCTCAGACCCAGGTCAATATACAAATCAGATCTTGCCCACAAATCACGCTGTTGCCAATCCTTCAGAATCTAAAATCTAAAGGTTTATTACACAAGGAAAAAGATCTAGGTGAGGGTTAGAAATGGTTAAAGGAAATCAATTACATGCAGTAATGGCAAATCTCTTGGTTCAGGCTTGCATCAGTGGTAGAACAACCTGCAGGTTCAAATCAAAGTCTCTGGAATACACCCACAGCTGGGATGAGTCATTCAGTCCTTTGTTCCAAGCTTCTGTGTGTAGCAAAGTCCGATCCAGAGGTAGGAGCAGGACTGAAGACTGGAAACTGAAGACAAGATGGAGGGGCTGTAGCAGCTTCATTTGTAGTTTTTCCCAGATGCAAGAACCTCCTTGTTCCTGCTGTGAAAAGTCCAACCCCATCGAGTTCTGGAGTCACATGGGCATATCACATGACCATGCATGACTCAGGAATTACAGGTGGCCACCATTACCCACAGGCTACCTTGCATATCCTCTGCTAGACTTCTCATGTGGATTGGAGCATTCCAAGCTCCCAATGAGCCCATTGTATAGCTGATAGTCCTTAATGGGCCATCAATCAAGGTAAGCAAAGCAACCGGCAATTGGTCTGGAACGTCCTCAACAGCATAGCACAATATTTGGAAAGACAGACAGTACAGAGCCAAATATTCATAACTTCAACTACAAAAAGGATACACACATACCAATGGCATAGTCGTAATCAGCAAACCATAACCTGGTCGTAGACCCCTTATATGACCCCCTTTACATAAGGTTTGGCACCACTACAGGATCTTGGTTGCACGAATGATCTCTATGATCCAAGATAATTTCAGTAACATGACAAACCCACAACAAAAAAAGAAACAAAAGCGCTTTGGGCAGCCCTACTGAATACAAGTCTAGTGTTACTCTCCTGTGTGGATTCTCTGATGTGGGATAATCTGTGAACTAGGACCAAAGCCTTTCCCACACACAGGGCATGACTAGGGCTTCTCTCTGGTGTGGATTTTTTGATGTGACACAAGCTCTGAGTTCCGACGGAAGCTTTTCCCACACTCAGGACACGTGTACGGTTTCTCTCCTGTGTGAGTTCTCTGATGAACTTTAAGGTTGGAGAGCTGAGTGAAGCTTTTCCCACACTCAGGACATGTGTACGGTTTCTCTCCTGTGTGGATTTTCTGATGGATAATAAACTTGGAACTCTCACGGAAGCCTTTCCCGCAGTCAGTACATCTGTACGGTCTTTCTCCAGTATGGATTCCTTGGTGCCTATTAAGATCTGCCTGCCGACTGAAACTTTTCCCACACTCAGAGCAAGCGAAAGATTTCTCCTGTTTGGATCCACCTGTGTGGATTCTATGATGAACTTTAAGGCTGGAGAGCTGAGTGAAGCTTTTCCCACACTCAGGACACGTGTACGGTTTCTCTCCTGTGTGGGTTCTCTGATGGGTAATAAGCTCGGAACTCCCACGGAAGCCTTTCCCGCACTCAGTACATCTGTAGGGTCTCTCTCCAGTGTGCAGTCTCTGGTGCCTTTGAAGCTCTGAGGTCTGAATAAAGCTTTTCCCACACTCAGGACACGTGTACGGTTTCTCTCTTGTGTGGATTCTCTGATGAACTCTAAGGCTGGAGAGCTGAGTGAAGCCTTTCCCGCACTCAGGACACGTGAACGGTTTCTCTCCCGTGTGGGTTCTCTGATGCTTAATGAGCTCAGAACTCTCACGGAAGCCTTTCCCGCACTCAGGGCATGTGTAGGGTTTCTCTCCAGTGTGGATTCTCTGATGCGTATTAAGCTGTGCACGCCAAACAAAACTTTTCCCACACTCACAGCAAGTATAGGGTCTCTCTCCAGTGTGGATTCTCTCGTGATTACTAAGCTCTCCGTGCCGAATGAAACTTTTCCCACACTCGTGGCAAGTGAAGGGTCTTTCTCCTGTGTGGATTCTCTGATGTATTACAAGCTCTGAGCTCCAAATGAAGCTTTTCCCACACTCAGGGCATCTGTAAGGTCTCTCTCCAGTGTGGATTCTCTGGTGCTCAGTAAGATCTGGGATCAGAATGAAGCTTTTCCCACATTCCTGGTAAGTGTACGGTTTCTCTCCTGTGTGGATTCTTTGATGAACTTTAAGGCTGGAGCACCTAATGAAGCTTTTCCCACACTCAGGACACGTGTACGGTGTCTCTCCTGTGTGGATTCTCTGATGATCTTTAAGGTAGGAGCGCTGAGTGAAGCTTTTCCCACACTCAGGACACATGTACGGTTTCTCTCCTGTGTGGGTTCTCTGATGTGAAATAAGCTCGGAACTTTCAGCAAACCCTTTCCCGCAGTCAGTACATCTGTAGGGTCTCTCTCCAGTGTGGACTATCTGATGCCTTTTAAGCTCTGAGCTCCGAGTGAAGCTTTTCCCACACTCATGGCAAATGTAGGGTTTCTCACCTGTGTGCATTCTCCGATGTGTGATAAGGTTTGAGCTACGACTGAAGCTTTTCCCACACTCAGGACACGTGTAAGGTTTCTCTCCTGTGTGGGTTCTCTGATGAACTTTAAGGATAGAGCGGTCAGGGAAGCTTTTCCCACACTCAGGACACGTGTACGGTTTCTCTCCTGTGTGGGTTCTCTGATG
>VOCN01041578.1:0-15101 GCA_007922305.1 Dermatemys mawii
AGCCTTCCCCAGCCCGCACCCCCATCTCCCTCAATTCATTCCTCCACTCATGGGACACCTCAGCCCCCATCTCTCTCCAACACAATCCTAGCTCACCCCAACCAGCATCTCCATCCATGCCTCTACGTATAGGGACTGCTCAGCCTCCCCTTCCTCCTCAACAGTGGTCCCCCCCCAGTTCATTCCCCCATCCTTTGGGCCCCTCCCAGCACCCCAACCCAACTTGCACCCGTCTGTCCCTTGATCTGTAGGCCTCCCAGTACCCTTTTCTCCTCTCTCCAATACTCTTCAACCTGCACTCTCATCCCTACCCTTCCCCCCCACACTCAGTCTACCCCATCTCAGGACACCCCAACATCCTCCAGGACACCCCATCCCTAACTCCAACCCTGATTGGCTCCAACTTATTTCTCCGTTTCTGGGCTCCACTTTTCCAGCACCATGCTCCCCGAGGCCATCCACAGACTGCCACGTTTCCCTCTCCAAATTCCTGTGGCCCCAACCTCCTTCCACCCTGCCCTTAATCTCTCTCGTGTTTCTGAATCCGACATTCCCTCACTACACCTTAGACACGCTCCACTACTCTACTTCACAGTGCAGCCCTCATCCACATATATCCCAGTCAGTCATTCATACGACTAAGCCACTGATGTGTGGACCCCAAATTGCCTACTGAACTTGTCCATTAATCAGTATCATGGACACACTCTCTCTCTCTCCCCTTTATGCTGCTTCTGCCATCTCCCATCGTAAAACATGAGCAGGTGTGGTAGGTATGCACCCCACATGCTTGGTCTTGAGAGCCATGAAGAAGTAGGAGGGGACAAAAATCATACAGCGTGATAGATAGTATTGGTGACTGTTGCTGTTGATTGAGTCTCTGTTCATCGAGTGGGGCTGAAGTAGAAGGGATGGGAGAGGGCGGGTAGGGATGAGGGCAGGATGAAACGCACCAATAGAGCTCTGTAGTGATGGTTCATGCTTGGTTTCTGCAGCTGCACTTCCAGAGGAATTTTCCAGGAGCCCCAGCCTGAGGAGAAATGGTAAAAGTGGACCTGAGCAGCCTGGACAGCCCTCTAAGGCAACATGAATAGTCCTCAGCTTTCTGCCTTCTGCGTAACTGGCTGTGAGTAAGAGGTCAGTGCTTTCAATTACTCATCTGTGCTCACTGTAGTGTTATTCAAAGGCCATGTGCTTTCTTTTTTAGGTACGAGGCTCTGGCATTAAGGCTGGGAAAGGGACAAGAGTCTCCTGAGCAAAGTGAGTGTTTTGGGTGCCGTTACAATGATGCCTTCCAGTTGGAGTTGTAAAGTAGTAAGGGGAGATGGGTGGGATATGGCAGATGTGAAATGAAGGTACTATGTGATATTGCAGATGGAGATGCAAATGCCGCCCCCGCTGGGTTTAGTACCAAGGAAAAACAAGTCAAGTGTCAGCATCTACTGCCCTCATGCAATGGCAAGTGAGTAACAGCAATGAGCCTGTGACATTGTTGATGTCAGGCAAGAGCTGTCCATATGCGAGCTGTGCAGTGACCACTGTCAATGAGATACATGTCTGATTTGGTCAGGGCTCTGCTCAAGCCCCATCTGAGTCTGGATAGGGAAGCCCCGTTAGCTAGGGCTGGGTTTGTAAGAAAAGGTTCCTGACTAGCTGTGGTTAAAGGGGAGAAAAGGTCCCCATTTCCAGGGGCTGCTCATTTCTCTGGTCAGGAAAGGTGTCTCGTCTGCAGCATGAAGTTGGATCCAGGAGTATGACTCCAGGTAGAGTGGCTTACCTTTCTCTCATGTTTCTGTTTTGCTTCTGTATTGGCCAGCTCTCTCTCAATCCTATTCAATCTGTCCTCACCTCTCCTTCTGCCGTCTCCCTTCATCGGACACGGGCAGGAGTGCTAGGTGTGCATCCTCAGAGGCTGGTTCTTGGAGCAGCAAAAAAATCAAGAGGGACAGCGGGTACTGAAGTGGAGTGGTGAAAGTCTGTGTTCACTCTGTGTCTTCATCGAGTCGGGCAGAGGTAGATGTGAGGGAGAGGGAGGCATGGATGAGAGCAAGATTTCACGCACCAATAGAGCTTTGTGTAGTGATGACTCATGCTTGGCATTTGCAGCTGCACTTGAAGAGGAGTTTTCCAGGAGCCCTAGCAGAAGGAGAAGCTGGCAGAACTGAATATGAGCAGACTGGACTTCCTTCTAAGGAGACCTGAACAGTCCTAAGCTTTCTGCCTACCGCATAACTGGCTGTGAGTAAAGGGGTGATTGCATTGCATTCCTCATCTCTACTTGCTGTAGAGATGAGGAATGTACTTCCTTGTTGGGTACAGGCCTCTGTGAGATTACAGCTGGGGTGGGGTCAGAGTCTGCTGTGCCAAGTGACTGTTGGGTGCCTTTTGGTTGTAATATTCAAGGTGTAATTAGAAGAGGGTTGAGAGCAGAGCCCTGCCGTGTGAGTAGTGAAAAGAACCTACCTGACATTGCCCACTGAGATGGTGACATACTTGTTTTTTCCTCTTGTGCTGGGTTTAGTACCAAAGGAAAAGAAGTCACACATCAGTCTACTGTCTTCATGTGATGCAAAGGGAGTGAGAGCAAGTAGAGGGCGAGCATTATTGATGAAACGGGGGAGCCGTCCAGTTGGCAGTGGAGCTGTCACTACTGTCAGTGAGAGAAGTGTCTTGTATGGTGAGAGCTCTGCTTGCTGCCAAGCTCTCTTCTGGTTGGGACGCCCCGTTGACTAGTTGGTAAGGAAATGTTCCTGAATAGTCGTAGTTAGGAGGGAGACAAGGTCTCCAGTTTCAGAGGCTACTCACTTCTCCAGCCAGGAGCAGTGTGTTCTCGGCAGCAGAAGGTTTCATCTGTGAGGATGATTCCAGGTGGGGTGTGGCTTGTTTCCTCCAATCTTTTTTCTCTCTCTCTCTCTCTCTCGTCTACTAAGTTGGCCAACTCTCTCTCTTTCTCTCTCTGTCCTTGCCTTTCCTTACACTTCCTCGGTTCATAGAAAACAGGAAGGCATGCTAGGTGTGCATCCCCACAGGCTATGTCTCGGAGCTGGTAAGAAGGAGGAGGGGATGAAAATCATGCATGGCAGTTGGCTATTTTAACTCGGGGTGTGCATCGATTGGGGCCAATGTATATGGGATGGAAGAGGGAGCAGGGATGAGGACAAGCTTTCAAACACTAATAGACCTTTGTGTAGTGATGGCTAGTGGTTGGCTTTTGCAGCTGCTCTCGCAGAGGGATTGTCCAGGAGCTCTAGCCAGAGGAGAAACTGGCAGAGGTGGACCTGAGCAGTTTGGACATCCTTTTAAGGAAACATGAACAATCCTCAGCTTTCTGCCTCCCGCATAACTGCACTTGACGACTTTTAGCAGTGCGGCTCAAGCCTAAGATAAATGCATGGGAGAAGCTGAGTACAGAGGGCTGCTTCCCTTTCGATGAGGCTCAGTTTCTCATAAGTTTTCCTCCTAGTTCTGGGTTTGGGAGGAGAATTTCCCTATTTTGGGAGTAGCTGTGGGATTATGACCAGGGGAAGAGACAGTAGTCTCCTCTGCATAGTGACTCTATTGTATGCAGGTGCAATGGGCTGCTTAAGATACGAACGTAAGAATAGTAATACTGGGTCAGGTCGAAGCTCCATCTAGCCCACTGTCCTGTATTCAGACAGTGGCTAATACCAGGTGCTACAGAGGGAATGACTACCAGAGGGAATCAAAAAGTGATCTTCCTGTGTTGCCCATTTTCAGCTTCTGGTGAACAGAGGTTAAGGGCACCATCCCTCCCCATCCTGACTAATAGCCATTGATGGATCTATTCTCCAAGAATTTACCTAGTTCTTTTTTGAACCCTATTATAGTTTTGGCTTTCACAGCATTTTCTGGCAAGGAGTTAAACAGGTTGAGTGTGGATTGTGTGCTTTTTAATTGTATCTATAAAGGTGTAGTGGGAGGTGAGAGATGAAGGTACAAAATATTGCAGATTTCAGTGATAACATTTGTTTTTCCCCTTCGATGTTGTGCTTAGTTCCAAGGGGAAAGAAGTCCAGGGTAAGAGCCCACCCCTGTTGTGAGAGAGAAAGCATACAAAAGCCGAGAGACAGTGAGCATTGTTCATCCAAGCTATTCAGATGCCATCGAGCTGGGAGTGGAGCAGCCATCACCATCAGTCAGATAACTGTCTGGTCTGGTGAGGAATCTGTTCATGGCCCACTGTCTCCAGGTAGGGACACTCAGTTAGCTGGATCTGGGCTTGTATGAAAATCACGCAGGGCAGCGGGTGCAAGAACGGATCGGAGACTGTTGGTGTTGACTCGATAAATATTCATTAAATGGGGCCAATGTAGATGGGATAGGAGAAGGAGGCCAGGATGAGGGCAGGATTTCAAGCACCAATAGAGCTTTGTGTAGAGATGGCTTATGCTTCACTTTTCAGCTGCCCTTACAGAAGAATTGTCCAGGAGCAGCAGCCTAAGGGGAAGGTGGCAGAAATGGACCTGGGCAGCCTGGATATCAGACATGAGCAATCATCCATTTTCTTCCTCTCGCAGAGCTGGTTGTGAGTAAGCGATCTGCGCTTTAATACCTCATCTGTACTTCTCTTCACAGGCCGTGAGCTTCCTCGTTGGGTACGGGGCTCTGGGATTATGCTGGGGAGGGGCCAGTGTCTGCTGTGCAGAGTGCCTGTGTCCAGTGCCATTGCAGGGGCTGCTTTTTGGTTGTAATGCTGAAGGTGTAATAGAGGAGGGTTAAGGGCAGAGCCCTGCTTTGTGGGAGAGGCGAAAAGAAGAGCCCACGAGATATTGCTGACTGAGATGGTAACTTCCTGTTTTTTTTCCCCTTGTGCTGGGTTTAGTTGCAAGGGAGAAGAAGTCAGACGTGAGTCTACTGCCCTCATGCAAATGAAAGTGAGCAAGAGTGACGAGACCACAAACATAGTTGATGCCATGCAAAAGCTGTCCAACTGTACATGGAACAGCCGCCACTGTCATTGAGAAGTGTCTTGTTTGGCGTTTGCCCTGCTTACGGCCACCCCTGGCTCCTGGTAGGGACACCACGATAGCTGGGGCTGGGTTTGTAAGAGAAGATGTCAGACTAGAATCTCCCTTCACAGAAAATGGGTTTGGGTGCTGTTTGTGCATCTATATTGCCAGTTGGTGCAGGTTCGTAGGATACAGAGGCAATAAGTACTGTGACAAAGCTCCAAGTCTGTACTTGTGGGTCCCGCGCTTCCTGGCAGATTTAGGGGCCTCAGAAACTCATCTAGGCCCCAGAGTGACCTCCCTTTCTCAGTATAATTGGCAAGAGTCACCACCTAGTGAGTTACCTTCATCACAGGCCAGTATGGAAGATGGAAAAAGGGGGGAGCCTGGGCCCGCCCTCTACTCTGGACTCCAGCCCAGGGACCCTAATAGTATCAGCTAAGATGGCTGATCTTTTAGGCACAAAACACAATACAATTCCCTGGGCTACTTCCCCACAGCAGTCCCCGCTTCTTCAAACTCCACTTCACCCTTACCTCAGGGCCTCCTTCCTTCAGTATGATATGTTGTCCAACACTCAGTCTCACCAACAGCATAACTTCCTTCCACAGCTCCCGACACCCACACCCACGTGACTGACTGGGAGGTTTTTATCTGGTTTCAGCCAGTCCCTGGTTGGCTTCAGGTGTCCCAGTTAGGCTAGCTGTTTCTACTCCTTTCTAGAAGGTTCTTAATTGGCCCCAGGTGTCTTGATTGGCCTGGAGTAGCCTTTGTTTGGCTATCCAGGGAACAGGGACCTGCACATCCTGAGACTAATATACCTGCCCTCCAGCACTCTCTTATATCCTTCTGGACTGACTCCGTCACAGTACACAAGTGAGGAAGAATTCAGGCTATTGATTGTGTAGCAGGCAAATGAAAGATATAAGCAAGCCACTTCTACTAAGCAAGGATATGATCTTACACTCCTCCTGTCAGTCGTCGGGAATTCCAGAGGCGATGATGGAGGGATCCCAGGCCAACACAGACCTGAGACGGGTGCTCCATGTCAAAGTTCACTGAACCAAAGTTTGGGGCTCATTTATACATAAAACCCACCTAGGCTATGTGGAAATTTGCAGTCAAGAAATTGATTATTATGCCCATCTGCAGTCAACAAGCTCACTAATTGCGCCTGTTTTAATTTTAGGTACCCTACTCATATCAATATTTATGAATTCCTTTGTAGTTTAAAGACAGATTGATGAAAAGAAGCTATCCAACCTAACTAGATAAAAACTCCTCCTAAATTCCAAAGTCATGCTATCTCAGCAAACAGGTGCATAAACAAAAACTTTCCCAGGCAAGAGTAAGCCAGAGGCCTATTTGAGGAAAGATGAGCCAAAGGCCTACTTAACCAAAAGAAAAGGTGTGAAAAGGGTAATTGTACACGCCACTCCTGACTCTTCATGACAATAACTTCCGGTATGTTTCCACTATACCTTTGTTCCCCAAGGGAAATGTTCTGCATAGTTACCCTGTGTGGGTACCCAGTGTCATCACTGTTGCTCCCTGAGGCAAGTGTTGTGTGTAATTATCCCCAGTGGCCAAGTTACACTAAGTGGCCACCCATGGTCACCATTGCTCCCTGAGGGAAATGTTCTGCATAGCTACCTTGAGTGGCCATCCAGTGTCACTGTAGCTCCTTCAGAGAAATGTTGTGTAATTACACCTAGTGACCAACCAGTGTCCTCACGGTTGCTCCACGAGGGAAATTCTCTGGGCTTTCCCCGAGTGCCTGCCCAATCTCAGGGTTCCTCCTTAGGGAGGGTCACCATCCATCTGTATTTCCTTGGACATGTCTGGCTTTGTCATCTTGGAAAAAGGCATCGTGGAAGAATTGGTTAAAAGGTTGAAAGGTGCGGTGTGTTTTACCCCCTCCCCGCATGCAGAGTGTGATTGGGCACCTGGGCCTGAATGTGCTGCTCGCCTTGGCTTCCAGCACGAAGAGACCCTCCCCCGCACTGCCTCGGCACTCTGCAGGAAGGGTCTGTGCGCTCAGGGAGCTAGGCCGCAGTGTGTTTTTTGCCTCTACCAGTAGCCAGCATCTGATCGGCCTGGTAGGGAAGTCCCGGAGGGCATCAGGGCCTGGTGGGGGGGTGGATGGGTTGGGAATTCTGGGGGTCCTGTTAGGGGGCAGGGAGTGGTTGGATAGGCATAGGAGTCCTGCGGATCTGTCTGGAGGCAGGGGTGGGGATAAGGGTCAGGGCAATCAGGGGACAGCTAGGGAGTAGTAGGGTCTTAGGGGAGCAGTAATGGTGCGGGAGTCTCAGGAGGGGCAGTCAAGGGACAAGAAGCAGGCTTAGAGGGTATGGTCCTGGGGGGCAATCAGGGGATGGAATCCCAGGAGGGGGCAGTCAGGGGACAAGGAGTGGGAGGGGTTTGGGATTCTGATGGGAGCGGGAAGTGGGAGGGAGTGGGTGGGGTGGGTGGGGGCGGGGCTAGGGCAAGGTTCCCGCATCCCCACCGTGCCCCCCACCATGTCATCCTCCTCTTTTGATTCTTGAAATATGGTAACCCCATCCTTAAGGATACGCTCTGTTATCCCCAGAGGCCACGCACTGTCGCTTTTCCTCAGTGAGGGAACCGCTTGGTACATTCCCCTAATTGGTCACCCACTGTCACTGTTGCTCCGCGAGGGAAACGTTCTGTGTAATTACCCCGCATGGAGACAGACTGTCACTGTTGCTGTCTGAGTGAAATGCTGTGTGCTTTACCCCAAGTGGTCTCCAGGCATCACAGTTGTTCCACTGGGGAAATGCTCTGTGATTACTCCAGGCGGCCACCCAGTGTCATTGGTGCTTCTGGAGGGAACTGCTCTGTGCATTACCCCAGGCATCTTCAAACATTTCCCCCCATGGCCCTTTTCCGCAGAGGGAAAATTCTGGAGGCCCCCAGGGATATGTCTGCCAAAATGCTGCCACAGAAAGCGGAAGCTTCCACTTTCTGCGGCAGCATTTCGACAGGATTAAAATAGCCCGCCCGGGAGTTTGGCGGTCGCCCGGGCGAGCTCGGGGATGGCCTCGTGCACTGCCTGGGGTGGGCTCGCGCACCCCATGTTGAAGACCACTGCATTACTCCCCTGGCCACCCAGCATCACTGTTCTTCTATATGAAAAACCATCTGCGCATAGCCCTGCCCTTCCACTGGTGGTGGTGTTGCTCCAGGGCATGTGCCTCCTGTGTTGCCTATAAGGGTATTTCTAAACTGGCATCGAATGACCAAATGTTTCTCTTTCAGGGATGTTAGACTCCCCACCTGCCCAAAAGATAGAAGTTTTGGTGTGATGAGTGCCAGTGTGAATGGCGCATTGTTGTCAGGAGTGCTCTCCTGACAGTGCAAATGCCGCTCATTGGGGGTGGATGTTTTTTGTCGGCAGCAGAGCTGACAAACAGAGGCTACAGTTCATGACCTTTAGTGGCACGGCTATAGCCTAAGAAAATGTGTGGTAAAAGCTGAGTACAAACTCAGCCTTTAGGTGCGGCTCGGTCTCGAATAGAAGTTTTTATTCTTGTTCTGGGTGTGGGAGGAGAATGTCTCTAGCTTGGGAGCAGCTGATCTTCCGGGACAGGGAGGCTCCAGTTCTCCTGAGCAGTGGCCTGGAACGAGTAAGGTGAGTACAGCTGCTGAGTTTGTCCATCTTCCTCTGTGTGTATCTGTCTCTCTCCGCTCTCATATGTCGGCCATCATATGTGCATGTGCTCTTTCCCCCCTCTCCTGGCAGGATGTGGGCACTGGTGCACGCTCACAGGGGTGGTCTGGGGAACCTGTATCCCACTAGGGCATTGGTAGGGGGAAGGGAAGCATGTTGGGTACTAGATGCTCCATGGATAGTGGTGGGGTGACTCTGGGAGTTGACCTTGATTCTGTTCATCAAGTGGGGGCTGATGTACAGTGGATGGGAGAGGGAGGGTGGCATCTCGCGCGCCAGGGGTCCTGAAACCGGGGAGCCACGACCCCCCGGGGGTCTCCATGTGCTTCCAGGCACGTCACGAGCTCCTGGTGCTGCTGAAAAGCTGCCGAATTAATTACTTCCCCATTTGGGGGCTTTTCAGCAGACAGGGGCAGGTTGGGTCACAGACATGGGTAACAATTCAGAGCTGCCTAGAAGAGCATCAGAGCAGGGGGGGCAGGTTTGGTCACAGACATGGGTAACAACTCAGAGCTGCCTAGAAGAGCATCAGAGCCCCCGTGCAGCTGACAGAGGCCTGCCGGGCACCGGCGGGGGCGGCAGAACCAGCCCAGGCTGGGGACAGAATGGAACAGGAGCAGGCTCAGAGGCAGCCTGGCACCTCAGCCCAGCACTGCTCCTACCCCCGCCACAATGCCCCTATCCCCATAGAGATTCCTGCTGACAGAATCCCGACTGAGTGCATCCAGCACAGTGGGGATTAGTCCACTTGTTTTTAGGATTAAATGTTTGTACTATGCAATACCCATGCCCCCCCCATAAATACTCCCTTCCACCCCCCAACACAACCTCCACTGCTGTGAGTACCCCCATCCCCCACAGCCACCCCTCTACCCCGCGTAGATACTAGGGTCACCATAAGTCCTTAGGTTCACGGACCTGTCTGGATCTCATAGCTTAAAATAGCATCGAGGGGAATCTGCTGCCATCTGAACAGGTCCCGGATTTCAAGCAGCAGCCAGGGCACAGCTCCTCTCCCGCTGGGCTCCCTTCGCCGTGGGGTGGAGGAGGGAGAGGGCCCGGTGAGGGGAGAAGATTCCTCAGCCCACTCTGGCTGCAGCTGGCTGCAGAAGCCCTGGAGAAAAGCCAGGAGCGCGGTAGGAGCTTTTAAGCCACGGGGCGGGACACAGGCAGGGGTAGGTGCGGGTGGGGGGGTAGCAGCGGGGGCAGCAGAGAAGTCCTGATGCTGGGCTGCCTCGGCTGGGCTGCTGGCTTCCCTCTACCTGGGTCAGTCATTCAGCTGGTGACGCCACCAACGGCACCTCAGAGGCTGGGCTCTTTAAATGGTTAATTCCTTAAATCCTGGGACATCCCAGTCTTTGAATCCTGTTCGTTTCAAACAGCAGGAGCCGCCTTCCACGTGCAGAGCACGAGGCCGTGTGCACACGCAGGGCATTAGCAGGCTCTCTCCGGCCCCCGGCTGCTATTCCACATCCAGACTTTACAGGCAAAGAAGGCAGCAGCGCTGCACCTAGGGGGACCGGATCACAAGAGTGAAATATCAGGACCCATTGGGCAAGTGGGGGGTGGGGGTTGGAGGGAGGGAGAAGAGTGGGGGTGAGGGGTGTTCAAGGATATTTTACGCCCTAGGCGAAATTTTTACCTTGCGCCCCCCCCTTTTCCCGGAGCATTGCTTATTATAAACTTTTAAAATGAATATTGAGTAATGAAATGTAGCATGGGGCAAAGGGTTGGGGTGCTGCGGGGAGGGCTCTGTCTGTGACTGTGGATGGGATGTTGGGGGGGGTTAAGGGTGCGGTGTGGGGGAAGCTGGGGCTGGAGATGAGGGGTGTGGGGTGTGGGAGGGGCTCAGCGAGGGTTGAGGGTGTGGTGGGGGGAAGCTCTGGCTGGGGCTGGAGATGAGGGGTTTGGGGTGTTGGAGGGGCTCAGGGCTTGGGTTGGGGGTGCGGTGGGGGGGAAGCTCTGGCTGGGGGGGAGATGAGGGGTGTGGGGTGTTGGAGGGGCTCAGAGCGAGGGTTGAGGGTGCGGTGGGGGGGAAGCTCTGGCTGGGGTGTGGGCTCTGGGGTGGCGCAGGGCTAGGGGTGAGTTTGGGTGCAGGAGGCTGCTCTGGGACTGGGGCCAGAGAGGAGACTCCCCCCGGCCCTTTCCCTGCTGGCAGCAGCAAGCTCTGGGCGAGGGCGGCCCCTTTCCTCCCTCCCCCCCGCAGCAGCAGCACATGGGCAGACTCTCTGTGGGAAGCGCACGGTGTGGAGGGGATGCTGAATGCTTCGAGGTCAGACCCAGGAAGGTTGAAGTTCTGTAAACTTCTTGCCGTGGTGACCGTGTGCTGCAAGAGAGGAGACCCGCTCCCCCAGAGTCCTGACTGGCTTCATATGGAGTCGCCTGGTGACTCTGACTGCGGGGGTGGGGAGGGAGTGGTTTTTTTCAACCTCTGTGATACCTGAAGACGTGGTGAGTCGAAGGGATTCCCACCCTCCGAATTACCCCTGCAGTGTTTCCTGTTTTTGAGCCATGAAGAATTGATCATCTCCACTTTCTACAGTTCCACCACTGAATGTGTCCTATGAGTCAAGGTTCTCAGCCCTCTGTTGATCACAATTTGTTTTCTTTGCTCCTGAAACAATAACTTAGGGCCTGAGATGAAAGTGTCACAGACTTGGATGGGGAATTTGAATGGATCTCAAATACAGTGAGGTCATTTGGAGTTTAAATCCCAGATTCTAACTGTTTGCAAAGCCTGTTGTAGGACTTCCCCTGCTGAGATGGGATTGTTCACGGATTGGGACGTGGCTGGTTGGTTGGTTTGTTTTTTTTCCCATTGACTATGCCAGAACTTGTGTAAAAGTAATGAGTGAAGGAGGTTTGAACGGCTCAGAGGAGAACGCAATGGGAGAATCTCTTCACCCGATTCTGAGTCATGTAGCTTATGGGACTAACCTGCTTGCTTGCATAGATATTGAGAAACCTGAACTGCAAGGCTGGTCCTGTCTCTCTTACAGGTTATCAAGGAAGGGTGTAAGTTTATTAACCAAAGCTTTGTTGCATATCATACTATATTATCATATGTAGCTTTTAAATAGCAGTAATGCAGTTGTAGCTTTGTAACTCTGGATCTTTTACCATTTACTTACTCTTATTAAAATTAGTAAGGCTTTAAGGCTAGATCTGTCTCAGTGAGCTTCCTGTCATACCCCCAAGAGTCCTTTGCACATTCTGTAAAGTTTTTTTTCGAGTTAGGCTTCAATCTTCTAATCAAACAAATTGGCAAGCCTAAAACCAATACTATTAATATTGTTAATTAATTAAATAACATTAATTTTATTTATTTATTTGATTAGCACACCCTAAATCAGGCTACAGTCGTCATATTTAACCTGCTGTGGAATTTCTAGTAGACTGATATGAATCTGGATGTATCTTGTGTGATGTGGGTTTTTCCTCTCGAGAGACATTTGGTCACATAGTCAGATATTAATTTTATTTGCCAAGCTGTAGCTCAGATTTACTGGGGACTTTGAGAAAATGACTATTTACTGAAATACTCATTTCTTAAGTTGTTTTTGCCTTTTCTCTGATTTCTCCATGATCACATGGAGAAACTTCAAGTGCAGTTCAGTCAACAGGAGAGACTACTCCAGCGGTTCTCAAACTATTCAGAACCGCAATCCTTCTTTGGTTTCTTCGGCGGGGCGGACCCTTGTATGTCTGCCAAAAAAACAGCAAATTGATTACTTGCACATTCTGCAGAAGTTCCCAGCCTGGGCTGGCTCTGCCATCCCCCTCGCTCCCCACCAGGCCTCTCTCAGCTGCACCAGCGCTCTGTTGCTCTTCTGTGCTGCTCCAGTTTTTTACCCATGTCTATAACCCAAGCTGCCTGCCCCGGGGCTTGAACTCCCAATCCAGGGGTTCTTTCTGAGCCCACCCACCCCACAAGCATCCAAGGCCCAGCTGGGCTACGGGAGCAGCTTGGATCTGTGGGCTACTGCTGCTGGGTTGTGGAGGCTCTGGGGCTTCTGCCCTGTGGAGTGGGGAACGCTCAGGCTTCAGTCACAAGCTCTGGAGACCCTCTGAAACCAGCTCACAGAGCCCCGGGGGTCACACTGCCTTACACGCTATTGAAGTAGTATTTGTACAAGTTGGGACGCAGGTTAGGTGAGAATATATTCAAGCCAACTGATGTGCGTATTACTAAAGATCAAAGCAAGTGTTAAATGTAGAAGTGTATTGGGTGCTTACATGTCCAGAAAATGAGTGGAATGGAGTTTGTTACTGTTTGCTATTACACTGTAACAGGAGACAGGTAAGTGAAATCAGTGCAATATGTAAACCATTGGTTCTCAAACTGGGGGTTCGCGACCCTCCCCGATTCCCCGGGGGGTCAGGAGCTCCCTGTACCACTGAAGTGCTGCCAAATGGAATGCATCGGGTAGCGGCGGCATTTCAGTGGACACTCTGAAGTGCGCAGCAAGTCTGCCGAGATGCCGCCGAACTTGGAAGTGTTCCATGCGGTGGCTTTTTGGCGGACATACATGGGGCACGGTGGCCTGGGTGGAAGAGAAAAAGAGCCCGCCACCCTAACAAGTTTGAGACCCACCGGTGTAAACCCCTGTCCCTCAATCACTCATCCAATGCCCATGAAGGTTTGAGGAAGGCAAAGGAAGAAAAGGTTCATTTCCAGATCAGTGGTGGTAAGAAGCAGGATTCCTGGGGCATTTGCACTGTTGTTGCACAGGGTGGGAGTGGGAAACTGGGCTCTGGCTTAAAGCAGCGTCAGGCTTAGAGGGGTGGGGTACAGAGCTAGAGTTTAAGATGGGGGTAAGGATTGGGCTACGGTTTTGGTTGAGGGATTTACGGTTGGGGACAAGGTTATAGGGTAAGGGTTCCAGTTGGGATCAAATGGGGTTGCGGGTGCGGTTTGTTTTGGGGGAGAGTTCGGCCAGCAGCAGCAGCATAGAGGTGCGGGTGGCAATGGGTTATCAACCAATAGTGATTTATAAGTTGGGGTTTTCTCAGTCATTCTAGTGTCAGTAGGTCCCCAGGGAAGAGGAAGGGTCAATGTTTACTACAGGGGACTAAAGTGCTGGGGAAGGGGGTGGGAAGTTGACCCATCATTGTTAACCTTGACAAAATTCTTTGCTTATCTTAATAAAAGTTACAGGTCATGGGCACTGAATCTTAGTTAGAAGGTAGAGAAAAAGCTGTTTCTCCATGTGTACTGTCATGGCAGGTTTTTTCCATCACAAACTACTCAACATGGGGGAAATGGGGGTAGGGTCCTCCCTTTTCCCTTCACTCTGAACCTCCAGTCCTGTGTGGGAGAGTAGAGTGTGAAAGGATTTCTGCAGGTCCCCTTTTGCCCCAGCTCTGTACTGAGATGTCACAGCAGGGGCAAGGCCCTGAGCAGGGGAGTGGAGGAAGAGGAGTGGGGGGCACTGCGGGAGCTGTAGGGGGGTTTCGTCTCCATCACTTATTGGACATTGGAGGTGGAAGGGGAGAGGGAGCGTTTTGTGCTGTCGCCTGCCATGCAGTGAGGAGCCAGAAACTTGTAGGTGCCCAGGGGAGCACTCAACCTCTCCGTGAGGGGGATGGGTGACCCTACACGCACCACGGCTGGGGACAGTAGGTTAGAGTGGGGCAGCCTTAATCTTCTCCCCCTTCCCTTGTGGCTTACGGGCCTCAGTTTCCTCCTTTGAAATCACTTCATCTCCTGCTCCTACCCCATCCCCCACTCAGCTAGATAAAGACCCCTGACCCCCCTCATTCCCTCCCCTGGGGCACCTGCACCCCCCCCATCCTCCTCCAAAATCCCCTCATCTCTCCTCCACCTCTATCCCTCCTGCTCTGCCCCCTGGGTGGGTCCTAAGCCCCCCTACCCCCCTTCACCCCAGCTGGGCCTTGCCCCAACCCCCCCAGCACTGCAGGGAGCCCCAATCCCTCTGTTTGCCCCCAACCCCCTCCCACATTGCCCTTCAGTCCCCGGGGACCCCAGGGCCCAGCCATACCCCCCCCGCCCCAAGGCCACGGTCCCAGCGGGGAGGGGGAGGGGGAGGGAAGGAGTTGCGCCGCAAGGCTTTGTGGGAGATATAGTACGCGCGGGACTACAGTTCCCCGCAGGACAAGAGGCACGGGGGGGCGGGGCCAGGCGGTTATCCCCCGACAGCCCCTGGGTGCTGGGCGGGACCGTAAAGGGAAGCGGAAGTGACGTTGACGGTGAGGTCGGAAAACTTTCAGTCCGCCTCATTCTGATCCTTATCGGTGCCCCTCGCCCCCCAGCCCATCCCCCCCATGCGACCCCTGAGCCCCCCCCCCTGCTCGCCATGTGTCCATCCCACCATGTAACTCCATGACTGCCCCACCCCCCCTGACTGCCCCCCTGAACCTCTGCCCCATCTAACCTTCCTACTCCCTGTCCACACCCACACCCCCTGACTGCCCCCCCC
>VOCN01041735.1:0-22329 GCA_007922305.1 Dermatemys mawii
AAAAAAAAAAGGTATTTTGCCAGGAAAAATATCCAGGGCAGGAAAGACCCCGGGATGGTGGATTGAGGTCTTGTGCGACACCTCAGCTTCTGCTGCCCCCACTTCCTCCCCTGGCTCTCAGTTTTCACTGGTCACTATGTGTCTCTGCTCCACGGCATTGTCCTTCCCCCTGCTGCTGAGAGCTCCTGTGTCACCCCTTCCCCTGCTGTCACCTGCCTGTCTCCTGCCACCTCTGCACAGCCACCGTTGTGGGGGAACCTCGCTACAAGTGCAGACTCTTTAATTGCAACACCAGTGGTGGAGTGTGAACCGCTAGCTTGGGGAGACTAACCCCCTGACCCGCCCTTTACTTCCGAGGCCCCCCCCTCCACAAACCCTGTTGGAGCCTAGCTACAGAGCTCTTTGGGATAATGGCCAGGGGAAGGGACAATAGTCTGTTGTGCAGGGTGATTGCTTTGGGAGGAGGAGTAGCCGAGTGCCTCTTCAGTGAGCCGTTCCAGCCTGGAGGGTTGGAGGAAAAGCCTCTCTGGAAAAGCAAGAGCCAGAATTAAAGACCATTGCTGGCTCTACCACTCACTTTTTCTTCTTTTCTTCTTCTCAGAGGGAGAGAGAGGGAGCAGCTGCAGAGAAGCAAGGAGTCCAGAGTGCAAGTGGACAGGGGGGTCAAAACATAAGAATGGCCCTACCGGGTCAAAGCAAAGGTCCATTTAGTGCAGAATCCTGTCCTCCAACAGTGGCCAGTGCCAGGCGCCCCAGAGAGAATGAATGAGTGATCCATCTCCTGTTGCTCGTTACAAGCTACTGGCAACACCAGACACCATCCCTGCCCATCCCATTGATGGGTCTGTCCTCTATGAATTTATCTAGGTTTTTTTGACTGCAATGATAGTCTTGGTCTTCACAACATCCTCTGGGAAGGAGTTCCATAGGTTGCCTCTGTGTTGTGTTGCCTCTGTGTTGTGTCTTTGTTTGTTTTTAACTTGGTTCTTATTAATTTCAGTTTGTGATACCTAGTTCATGTGTTATGAGAAGTAGTAAACAGGACTTCCTTTTCAACTTTCTCTACAGCAATCATGGTTTTCTAGACCTCAAGCATATCATCCCTTAAACTTCTCTTATCCAAGCTGAAAATTCCCTATCTTATTAATTTCTCCTATACAGAAGACATGCCATACTCCTAATCATTTTTCTTGCCCTTTTCTGAACCTTTTCCAATTCCAATATATCTTTTTTCTTACGGGGTGACCCTATCTGCACACAGTATTCAAGATATGGACATACCATGCATTTCTATAACAGCAACATTATGTTTTCTGTCCTACAATCTATCCCTTTCTTAATTGTTCCCAGCACTCTGTTTGGTTCTTTGACTGGTGCTGCACATTGAGTGGAGGTTTTCAGAGAACTATCCACAATGCCTCCAAGCTCTCTGTCTTGATTGGTAAAAGTAATTTAGACCCCATCATTTAACATATATAGTAGGGATTATGCTTTCCAATGTGTATTACTTTGCATTTATTAACTTTAAATTTCATCTGCCATTTTATTGCCCAGTCCCCCAGTTTTTTTAGATCCTTTTTGTCGCTCTTCAGTCAGCTTTCGACTTAACTATCTAGAGCAGTTTTGTATCATTTGCAAATTTTGCCACCTTTCTCTTTACTCCTTTTTCCAGGTCATGGAGAAACAAGTCCTCTAAGCTGACCTCGCTACAGACCTGCGCCAGGCAGAGTTCATTGCAATAATGTTTCCTCTGAAAGCTGAGAAAATGGGACCAGTGGTCCTCAGTCCGTCTGACACAATTAAAATCTTCCCCCATCACCAAACGCTGTGCGGTCCAGAGGATGAGAGCCAGTTCCTTCCATTGATCTTTTCTTTCACACCTTAACTGGGGACCATACAGACATATACAGCAGTAACCAGAGCCACAGAACAGAAAGTCCACCAGTAATGCCCTCCCTAGTCAGAACTCCACCACCTTCTATACCTGTACCGTGAATGTGAAGAACAAGACTCCAACCCTATCATTCCTCCCTGGCCTGGAGGACCAGAGACTTGAGCCCTACCTCCAATCACCCTATGCCTAACGAGCTACCCTAAAGTCATTAATGTGCATTTACTGAACACCCACCATGTCAAAGTCCAGTTCTTCCATACAACTGAACATCAAGCACCTTCTCCTTGGCCCCTGAATCCATGCCACATTCCACGGGGCCACTTCTACAGATGCCCCATCACTGGTAATGCCCAGGCTTAGCTGTGCTGAGGAGCTTCCATCCCCAGTCCCTGCCCCCATCTCCAAGGGCTGCCCTGCCTCACTCTCTTCCTGCCATATTGGATTGACCAGTAAGTTGTGTGGGAAAGACAGCTCCTATCTCTCATTGTTGAAGGTCACGGGGGCCAATGAGGAAAAGAAACTCATATTCTTGCAAGCTCAAAATCAGAGACTTACCTCAGTTAAAGGTGTTGCTGCACTCCCAGAAAACAAGCTTTCCCTGCAGGAAGACCAATGGATGGGCCTGCCAAAGCCTGGGATTGAACGAAGGACTTTTAGTTCTTCACGCTAACGCTTTCCCAACTGAGTTACTTTGACACATGTTTCTGGCTTTTTGGCCTGCTGCTTCTCTGTCTGGGATGTTTTTGTCAGCCATGGCACACAAAAAGGACATCAGACAGAGCACCATCACCCCCTGCTCCATCTCAGGCTCTGCCCCGACTCCACCTGTTCCACCAAGCCCTGCCCCCTTCCATTTCTTCCCACCCTACCCAGCCCTGTGCCTAACTTCCCCATTCCTCTCCCTCCCCAACTCCTTCCTATCCCAGCTCCTGCCTCCACAGTGCCTCTTGCACAGCACTGAACAGCTGATCACTTGCAGGCAGGAGGCTTTGGGGGTGAAGGGGATGAGTCTGTAGGCCAGGCCTGCTCGCAGTTGGAAGGTGCTAGGCGGGGGTGCTGGCTGCCACGGGGTGCTGAGCACCAATTCTTTTTCTGTTGATGCTGCAGCCCCATAGCACCCATGGGACCAGTGTCTCTGGCTGCACTGACTTGGCTCTTTTCACACTCTGGAGAGAGGAGCAGCAGCCAGGACTATGACTGATCTATGGGGGTGCTAGAGGAGCAGCAGAGACTTCAGGTGCTGAGAATTTCCCTGACACCTCAGGGACACAGTGTGAGGTGGTGTCATAGAATCCTAGAATCTCAGGGTTGGAAGGGACCTCAGGAGGTTCTAGTCCAACCCCTGGCTTAAAGCAGGTCCAACCCCAACCAAATCATCCCAGCCAGGGCTCTGTCAAGTCTGACCTTAAAAACCTCTGAGGAAGGAGATTCCACCACCTCCCTAGGGAACCCATTCCAGTGCTTCACCACCTTCCTTGTGAAATGGTGTTTCCTAATATCCAACCTAAACCTCCCCCACTGCAACTAGAGACCATTACTCCTTGCTCTGTCATCTGGTACCACTGAGAACAGTCTAGATCAGGGGTCTCAAACATGCAGCTCGTGGGCCTCATGCAGCCCGCAGGGCTCTTATCTATGGCCTGCTATGCTCCCCTGGCAGCCCTCACCCCCCCGGACTTATGTAGAGTGTCTCCGGCAGGAAGAAATCAAAGCCCTGCAACCCCTGGGGAAGGGGTGGCACATAACTCCCTGTGTTAGTCTTGCCTTCAATGCACCACCCCCCACAGCTACCATCGGATGGGAACTGGGAATCAAGGCCAATGGGAACTTTGGGTGAGGTATTTGGAGGAGCACCCATGGCAACGCAGGGCCATGGGGCCTCCCTCTCCCAGGTTGTGCTGGGAGTTGTAGTTTGCACCCCGCTGTTTTCCACTGGGACCTTAGGGCCTTCCCGGCCAGCAGTACTACTAATCCCAGAATGTCCCAAACCATGCTACCAGCTAAAGTGGTGGAGTAGACTAAAAGAATCCCCAAGCAGAGAAATGGTCTGGTGCAGGGAGAGGGTTCCCGGTGCTAATCTTGCTGCACTCACCTCCCGCTTGGAGCTCCTGGCTTTCTCCACCTCTGAGTCTGCCCCACTCTCCTGTGGTGGTGGGAGCAGCCACCCAGCAAAGGTAATGCCTGGGGGCTCTTGGGCATTGTCTCCACTCTGCACTTCAGGGTTGGGGATTGTTGTCTGTGGTCCCTGAGAGCAGACTGGGGGGTAGTAGTGACAGTGGGGCTTATTAGTGCTGGCTGCTGCACCCCCTGCCAGTGGGAATGCCCAGAAACTGCCCCCTACTAGGGTGACCATATGTCACGATTTTATAGGAACAGGCCCAATTTGTGGGTCTTCTTCTTTTATAGGCTCCTATTACTCCCCACTCCATGTCCTGATTTTTCACACTTGCTGTCTTGTCACCCTACCCTCTGCACTGTGGTGAGGGGAGGGTGTGCAGCACATTTTTGAGGGTAAGGGGTTGGAATGGGGGCAGGGAAGGGTTGGGAAAAGACAGGGCAGGGGTGGGGCCTCATGGAAAGGGAGGAGTGGACTCGGGAAGAGCTGGGGGCAGCAGTGTGTGTGTCTGTGTGTGTGTGTTTGTGTGATGCTGCCCTTGTGCTAATGTACTAGTCCTCATGTGGCCCTCGTTGTTATGTGAGATGAGACACTTGAGCTAAGCCATGGTACCTCTTAAGGGATTGTGTCTTCCCACACCTGACTCTCTGCGCACCCTCATCTGGGCCCAACAAGTGTTGCTTGTGTTTGGATTCTGTACAGCAGAGGAGCAGGTGAAGTTTTGCTCCCAAGGTGTGTCTGTGATTCTTTGGTCAGGTCTATGATACATAATTATATCAGTGTAACTACAATGCTTAGGGGTGTAAAAATGTACAACCCCCCGTGCAATGCAGTTATATCAATCTAACCTCAGTGTAGATAGTGCTCTGTCAACAGGAGGCCTTCTCCCATCAGCACAGCGTGGTGCAGTGCTTGGTTGGTGAAGACCCAGAGACTAGGTGTGGCCAGTGACTGTTGCATTTCGGGAGGCTGGGTGTGAGTGCTGGAAGCTCCCTAGAAATGGGGCCATCGGTCCCTGGACCACGGTGCTGCCCCCATTCAGGGCTGGCTCTACCTTTTTTGCTGCCCCAAGGAAAAATAAAAAGCCGCCCAAACCGCTGAAGCAAAAAAAATATCTGAATTGTGCCGCCCTTTTTGGACTGAACGAGGCCCCAGGCACAAGCTTCTTTGTCTTCTGCCTGTTGCCAGCCCTGCCCCCATTCCCCCCACATCACTCGCTCTCCTCCCTCTGAGGCCCAACCACTGCTCCACCCTTGCTCCCGTTTGGCCACTTCCCACCCGCACTCTGCCTATTTCACTGAGGCCTCCTGGTCCACCTTGCGTTAGCACCTCTCCTCCCCTGAGGCCTTGTGGACTGATGCTTGTGCCTCTCCATCCTCTATCCCAAGGTCTCCCCACCGCCCTCACCTCTCTGCCCCTCCCCTGACACCCTCTGTGCTCACCACTTGCACCTCTCTGCCCCACCCTGCCTGCTGATTGCACCTCTTTGTCCCTCCCATGAGTCAGACCCCCACTCCCACCTCTCTGGTCCCCCTTTGCCCTCTGGTCACACTTCTCTGACCCTGCCCCTTCTCCATGCACTGCCCACGCTCACTCTTCTCTGCCCCTACCCTGACAACAAATGCACCCCCCCAAAGCACCTTCCCTGCCCACCACTTCAACCTCTCTGCCCCTCCCTGAAACCCACCCTGCCCCTCTCTTTCTTCATGCTGCTGCTGTTATACCATGTAACATCAAGGATGAAAGAAAAAGCTGAGTTTACTCCAGGGTGAGGAAAGAAAGGAGCCACCAACCCCCTGGAAAAGCTCAGTGTCCCAGAGAAAACCTGCTCCTGCTATTGCAATCACTTGTAATCACTGATGGACTGGGGATATGACGAGAAAGGGACTGTCTGAATGATCAGGCAGGAAATGGACAACAATCTTCAGCAACTCTCATGGTCCAGCCAGAAGGGAAATGAGCAGGAATTCTTGCTGTTCAGCCATGGACACACACAGTGGCACAGCAGTGAGTGTGTTGTGGAAGCTGGTCTGAGGCAACAACAGAAAATGACCACTCAGTCAGAAAACAAACTAGAATGTCATGAGACGCTGAGCTAAAGCAAGTAGTTGTGGCCGAGTGGTTAAGGTGATAGATTAAAAGTCCATTGAGGTTTCCCTGCAGAGGTTTGAGTCCTGTCAACTATGGAAGAGCAGCTGGTTCTTTAGTTTCGGTGTTTGGGCATCCCTTGCGACAAAGGGAGGTAGGTCTTGTCTCACTCTCAGGCTATGTCTACACTACAGAGTTATTCTGCTTTAGCTGACGTGATTTAATTCAAAACTATGCTCCTTGTGTCATCAGACTGCATCCACTGTAGGGACTCTTGCATTGCCCCAGAGAGTAGTGCATTGTGGGTAGCTATTGCACTGTACAACTCGCCATAGGGTGCTTTGGGAAGGGTTTGCAATGGCTCATGGGCCGGTACAGCATCACGTGATGAAGTTTTCTCTATCCTATTGTTCTAAGGGCATCCTCAACTGCCAGCTGCTTTTCAACTGAAGTGTGCGGCAGGGCAGAGTGAGTGAGTGTGTTTGTGAGAGAGGAGAGACACTGTGTTTGTTGGGAGAGAGTGAGGGTATCAGCACACTGTCTCTGTGTACACAGAGCTGCTGGAGGCAATGAGTCCTCAGGCACAGGGAGGGGGACAGCCTGACATCAGCTCCCGCTTCCCTCTCTCTCTCTCTCTCTCACACACACACACACACTCAGAGCTCTGTGTCAGGTAAGGTTACCATAGTCAAACTTTTAAAAAAGAGGACACTCCATGGGAGTAACTCTGCCCTCATTCCACTCCCTCCCACTTCCCACCCCCTGACTTCCCCCCACATAACTTCAATCCCCATGCTCCTTGTCCCCTGACCACACCCTGCCAGGACCTTCTACCCCTTACTGACCCCCGGACCCAACCCCTATCTAAGCCTCCCTTCTCCTCATCCCCAGCTGCCCCCTCCTGAGACCCCCACTCTAACCGCTTCCCCAGAACCCATCTATCTCCCCCTGCTCCCTGTCCCTTGACTGCCCCAACCCCTCTCCACACTTCTTCCCCGTGACAGCCCTTACAGAACCCTGACCCATCCAACCCCCTTGCTCCCTGTCCCCTGACCCCTCACCACACTCCCGCCCCCTGACAGTCCCCCAGAATCCCTGACTTATCCAACCCCCACAGCTCCCTTCTCCCTTGACTGCCCCATCCAGAGACCCCCCTGCCCCTTCTCCAACCCCCAAGCCACCTTATTCTGCCACTCAAAACAGCATGTCGAGCTCAGAATGAAGCCAGATGTTCTGCTGCACACACTGTGCCATGATCCCCCATGGAGTGCACCTCCTGGCCCCTGCCCCCCAAAACCACTGCCACATGGTGTGGTGGGCTGCAGGAGATGGGGGAGCAGGGGAGGGGGAGAGGGAGGAGGAGGAGGAGGGGAGGGGAGGAGCTCTAGTGCTGCCACAGGCCTCACAATCTGAGGCTGCGGGGAAGGAGGAGAAGGGGAAGTGGGGGAGGTGGAGCGGGGGAGGGGCTCTATCTGCCTGAGCCCCATGCAAGCAGATCAATCCGGCGCAGCTGCCCTGTCTGCACTGGGAGGGAAGTCCTTTTAGATTTTAATAAATTCCCCCAGACACTATTTATAACCCCAAAAGCCAGATGTTCAGGAGAATCTGGACTTATGGTAACAGCTAGCTGTTGTGAATTGCACACCAGACGGGACATTGAATCCAGAAGGCCGACCTTGCCTGCAGCCCTATAGGGAGGGATGTGACCTGGATTTACTTGGAGTCCTGCATGTGGGCTGCAGCCAGGAATAGGAGGCAGCCCTGTTGTACTTCGAGTACTGCTCAGGATCTTTTCAGGGGGAATAAGGCAAAACGCCACATTTCTTAGTAATACATGTAATAATCAACACAATCATATGCATATGATATACATCACACTCATGCACTTATATACACACACACAAACACACTCTGTCTTGCTGTTGTTACCAACTAGTTGCTCCTCTTAACTCCTCTGGCCAGGTGAGTTAGATGGGGGGTGGGGGTGGACCGAGGTTTCTGCTGATCCAGATCACTGCTCCAATGTTGCAAAGACGAGACCTGGGGTCCTCTACAAGACACCTCACTTTTATAGCAGCTTCAATCTCATGCAAATCTATCCCAGATTCAAAAGCTGGGACTGTGTCCATTGGTCCTTCCTGCTGCAATTCTCTGGGTGTTGTCCCAGTGCTGTAAAGTGGGATGGGGGGACCCAAAAGAAGGTGCTGGCTGCTAATCCCTGAGACCATCAATATGGCAGATCTTCTTTAGTCAGCCCACTTGAAAAGTTTGGTGGTCCTTGGTCTGGTTCCCATCTCCTCTCCAAGGCTTGCAGCTGTCTGGAGGTGCTGGCCTTCCATGCCTTCCTCATTCACACCTCATTCATTCAACAGGGCAATTGATTACAAAGTGGGGGGAAGATCTTATAAACTGATAAGAACAGATTTAAACCTTTTATTAAGACTAATGTTAAAAATGAAAATATACAGAAATTGAGAAGTAAGGTACTGGACATCTAGAGTTAGGCTGGGGTTCTGGGCGATTGTAGGTAACAAAGACAGGGTTTACAAGGTACATGCATATTTCATATCCAGCATAAATCCAGAATGGGGTGTGGCAGTTTTTTAAGGCATCAGTGTATAGGTGTGTACGGGTATGCCACCCATGGGATGTAGTAGGAGTCCAAGTCCATAGAGATGTAGGTAATAAGTACATGGGTGGAGTGCATCCCTCTGTCTCAGGGAAGGGACGGGTGGGTTGTTTCCCTGGTCGACGGCTACTCAACTTGGTAATGATGATGTCCCGTGATGTGTTCATTGTATATGTCCCTGGACCACCTGATGGTGTCAGATACCATGAGCTGTCTCATAAGCCAGGCGTTGTGCCAACCAATTCCTCATGCCCTCAGTACCGGCTCATTCTGGGGGTCCCACGTGCCCTGGGCTCCTATTATCAGGGCGTGGAGCTGAACCTCATAGCCCTGCATTTTCAGGGTGTCGGCCAGTGGGGTATATTCCAAAGTCTTCTGCGCTCAGGCCTTGTGGATGGCCGGTGACTGGTTTTCAAATGGCACCATGATGTCCACTATAAGGACCTTCTCCTTTTCTGCGTCAGTCACGATGATGTCAGGTCGCAGTTGGCTGTCTACTCCGAGGGAAAAGACAGTTTTCTTCTACCTTAATTCTACTACCTTAGGGGCTATAACATATTATCAAGGTTCACTACAAAGTGTCTTAGACAAGGTTCTATGAAAAGGCACAACACAAAGTCATATAAAAGTTATACCAAATTAATAACGCAAAGATTTCTCTACAGCCCTGTTGACCCCAAGTCACTTTCCTGGTGTTGATCTTTCCCCAGGAATGCTGAAGGGAGGGGGACTTAAAATTCCTCCCTATTACTCAGGCTGAAGAGGATCCAGGTTGATGAGCTGGGTCTTCTGGCATTTACGGAGGTGCAGTTGACTGGGGCATGGAGCTGACAAAATGTTTCAGGGCAGTACAGTCCCAAGCAATTTGGGTGCCCTGTTCAGCCACTCTAGGGAAGGGTTGTGTGGGGCCCCAGGTCTCTTCTGCAGGAGGAGCTGTTGGGGCCCACAGATAAGCAGAAGGCCCCCACTCTGTTTCCTTTGCCCCCCTCCATGTTGCTTGGGGGAAGGGATCCCTCTCCCCTCACCAGCAGTGGCGGGAAACAGAGCAACTTGTCCCCAGCAAGCTCTACTCCACCACCTTCCAGCCATAGAACCAGTGAATCTCAGAGTTGTTAAGAAAATGATTGTTAGGAAAATGTAACTTAGAATGTTGTAGTATGATTTTAAAATAACCTTAGACTTATAATCTCACTCCCTGTATATGTACTATTGTCCCCCCGTTTAACATGCATTTTAAATTTGCATTCACCCTGTCACAGATGTGCAGGCGTCATAGTGTCTGAGTACCCCTAAGTGTTTTGAACCTCCTGCTTACCAGACAGGTAAATGAAATAGATTAATACTAACAATGGATGTAATAGCCATTAAGTGTTCCCACCTGTGTAAGTGGATTGAAAGTTCCCCCTCCCTTATCAACACAGGGGTATAAAATATCTTCACACATGTACTGAGGTGAGACAGTTGTTTGAGTGATAACCCCTCTGACTCCTTATTGTTGCAATAAATCTTGTTTTTCCAGAAGTCTACTGAGTTATTCCTGTCCTTTGAGGTGTATTGGACTGAACTCCAATGGAAATAAGCAGTTTTTGCAACAGAGTTGGAGGGACCTTAGCAGATCATCTAGTCCAACCCCCTGCTCAAAGCAGGACCAATCCCATTTTTTGCCCCGTAGTCCTAAATGGCCTCCTTAAGGATTAAGCTCACAACTGTGGATTTAGCAAATCAATGCTCAAACCACTCAGCCATCCCTCACCCCATGGTGTGCTGGTTCCAGCTGCCTCTGAGAGCCAGGGCTGGTCCTTTCCTCAACCCGAGCAATATGAGTGTGTCTGGGGAAATGGAAGCAGAGTGGGCTGGGAGCTAGTGGAGTAGAGCAGGCTGGGGCTGGGTTGCTCCATTTCCCATCACTGCCTGAGAGTGCGGGGTTGCTGGGGGAAGAGGTGGAATGGAAGTGTGTGGGGGTAGTTGGGCAGGGAGTTGACCGGGGTCCCACACCCCCAGTATCTGCCCTTCACCTTGCAGTGGGCACAACCTGCTGAGAGGCTTGCCAAGTTATAGGGCTGTTGCTGCCATGGGCATCATGAAATTTGGGACAATTTGGTGCCAGGGCTAGGACTGGGAAGAGAGAGAGCAGCATGTTTCCTCTTTGGTTTCCTCGGCCCTTTTCTGTGACTAATTTCTCCTCTGCATAAACTTTCTTTTTCTGTTCTGAGGCTGCTAGCTCAGTTGGTAGAGCCTCAAACTTTCACTCTGAAAGTCCAGTATTCAACTCTCTTGTCGGGTGTTAGTTTCTCTATCTTTGGAGTCCTTTATGACATCACCTTTCCTCTTCAAGATTTTGCCTTTCCTCAGAAGGGACTTTTGTGTGGGGGATTGAACGGGCAACTTCCTGACATCCTCTCTGTCCTCGCAGGTTGGAGGAATAAAGGTCTCTGGGAAAATAGCAGGCTCCTCCCAGATGGCTGCATTCTTCCATGGTGGAGGTAGAAGCTCTATCTCCTGGCCTCTGTTTCTGAGACAGGGTGTGAGGAATGTTTGGAGCTTTTGCTTCTTATTGAGGGCTCCCTCCTCCAGCAGAGCGATGTGGGCTCTGTGAAGAGCCCAAAAGAATTGCACTGTCAGCATTAGGTGCTCGACTAGTGCTCATCTTTCCTCCAAGGGGGGGGGGGGGGGGGGGGCAGGGCTCAGGCCCTCCAATTGGAAACTGGTAAAGTGGGTCAGGGCTGTTGGCTGAGACCTGAAGGAGCATGAGGGGTCTGTGAGAGGAGTAGAGGAGGAGCACGTGTCTGCAATGTCTGGGGGAGGCCTGTGCCCTGCATCTCCCTTCTCAGGGAGAACACAGGCTGAGGGATACAAGAAGGGCAAAAGGTTACAAGCAGGAGTGATTTCCTTCTACTTACAATTCATCAAAATCTCCTCCCTGAAAAGCTCCAGCAAGCGGGAGGCTCAGCCCACCAACCATTCAGTGAGCTACGTGGATCCTTCTGCCCCAGGGACTGATGGCTGTTAGGATAGAGATATTCCGGCTGCCTGGAGAGGCCTAGACTATAAGAACTTAGCTGTATTTTTATCACTTAGCTAGTGACCAGGCATAAAACAAAGAATCCAAATCACAGTCTGCCTGTGTCTGGGCCTTCGCTCCCTAGAAGAGTCTGAGGTCTTGTTCTTAGGCTAAGGCCTTTGGCTAAGCAACAGAGGAAACCATAAGCTAGGGAGCAGATGGTCATGTCCTCACAACCCAAACCAGTCACATTGAAATAAGGTGATGTTGGGCTGTTAGGAAGACGATCCTGTCCTGATAGTGCCCGACAAAACCAGATAAAGAAACGGATCTTAAGAGAGGATCCTGTCTGGCATAAAAATCGCTTCTCAGTGGTTCTAGTTGTGAAACCCACATATCTGTATGTTTTGTCTTTATTGCCTCCACTTTTCTATTGTCAATCTGTCTGGTTCTCTCATTGTTTCTGTTTGCTGTATAATTAACATTGTTAATTAATTAAGGGAGTAGGATATAACTGGTCAGAGAGTTCTGTTACAATATGTTAGAATTGGTTAGTTAAATTACAGGAAAATGATTGGTTTAGTCAGTTTAGCTGAGACTATTACTATAGAAACTGGGGACAAACAGGCAGTAGAAAGGGAAATTGAAACCATGTTTGCTAAATGTAGGAAAGGGAACAGAGACACAAGGAAGGCTCCATGGTGTCAGAGTTGGAAAGATAGTCCTGGGGTAAACACTCTGCAGTGTGGATGCCAGGATGGAGGATATGACGTAAGTGCTCTACCATATCAGAGCTGGGAAGGGAACAGACTATCAGCCACAGTGGATAGAGATAAGCCCGACTGGTGTGAAGGGCTTCAGATGTGCTTGCTTGGAAACTAACCCCAATAAACATCTCATTGTCTGCGCTTTGGACTTCTGGTCTTTGCTCCTTGCTGTTTGCATGTCCAGGACCAGAGAAGTGGGTGGGGGAAGAGAAAGCCTCTACCAATGGCCACCCCACTCCTCTCTCTCCCCAGGCTCAGGAGTCAGGGATCAAAGGCTGGGCAGGACTGTGGGCTCTGCTTGAGGGACCCTGGCACAGAGGCTGTTGGGGGGAAAGGGTGTAGATCCTGAGCTGCATTGTGGAGAGGAGGTAGTTATTGAAGGGGCATTTTGTCTCCTTGCTTCCTCAGTGTGCCCTGGGCTGGAATTCTCCCTTCCAAGGGGCCAAAGGAGGGAGTGAAGCCATTTAGTTAATAAAAGCCCATGCTCCAGGTGAGGCTCAAACTCACAACCTCAGCATATCCTCATTAAGCACTGTTCTATAAGTACTGTGCGCTAACCCATTGCGCCACTGGAGCACTCATTAAGGGGATTTCTCCCAGACACCTAAGTTGATAAAGGCAAAGAGTGACCCCCCCCCCAGCAAGGACTTCTCAGTGGGATTGAGAGCAGTGAGAGAGAAGTGTCAGTACTTATGTGGGGAGAGACACAAACATTCAAGCCACACAGAGACCTGCAGGTGATTCAGTTCCGTGTGGCTCAAAAGCTTGTCTCCCTCACCAACTGAACTTGGCCAATAAAAAATATGACCTCACCTACCGTGTTTCTCTCATTTCTTGGGATGGACATGCCTGCAACTCCTCTGGGATGCCCTCCCAGGGAGTCAGACACCCAGAGTAGAGACATCCCAGCCCCTGTTCTAAGTCACCATGACAAGGTTGAGTGTCGAGCCCCCTGTAATCCTGGGCCCAGCGTTGTTGGGGTTCCGAGGACTCTGCCACACACAAGAGTGGAAAGAGAGTCCCTTAGGTCAGCAGGTGTCTGGGTAAGGGATTGGGGACTCAGATCCTTTTGCTAGCCAATTCCACCATCTTCAGGTACAAGCCATGGATTTTTGCCACAAGAGTGGGACCACACCCTCCTTTACACTTGCACTCTGTACTCACTTGTGCCACAGCACAAGTGGTTGCTGAGCTCTGCGACTTTATCCTCACACACAATTATTTCAAATTTCGTGACAATATATACCTCCAGACCAGTGGCACCGCTATGGGCACCCGCATGGCCCCACAGTATGCCAACATTTTTATGGCTGACCTGGAACAACGCTTCCTCAAGTCTTGTTCACTCATGCCCCTCCTCTATCTACGCTACATTGATGACATCTTCATCATCTGGACCCATGGGAAAGAAACTCTGGAAGAATTCCACCATGATTTAAACAGCTTCCACCCCACCATCCACCTCAGCCTGGACCAGTCTACACGGGAGGTCCACTTCTTGGACACCAGGATGCAAATTAATGACGGCCACATCAACACCACCCTATACCGAAAACCTACCGACAGCTACGCCTACCTTCATGCCACCAGCTTCCACCTCGGGCACACCACACGATCCATTGTCTACAGCCAAGCACTGAGGTACAATCGTATTTGCTCCAACTCCTCAGACAGAGACCAACACCTACAAGATCTCCACCAAGCTTTCTCAAAACTACAATACCTGCACAAGGAAATAAGGACACAGATCAACAGAGCCAGATGTGTACCCAGAAGCCTGCTGCTGCAAGACAAGCCCAAGAAAGAAAACAACAGAACACCACTGGCCATCACCTACAGTCCTTAGTTAAAGCCTCTCCAACACATCATCAGTGATCTACAACCCATCCTGGACAACAATCCCTCACTTTCACAGGCCTTGGAAGGCAGGCCAGTCCTGGCCTACAGACAACCTGCCAACCTCAAGCATATTCTCACCAGCAACAGCACTCCACGCCATAACTCCTCTAACTCAGGAACCAATTCATGCAATAAACCTCGATGCCAACTCTGCGCACACATCTACATCAGCAACACCATCACAGGACCAAACCAGATCAGCCACACAATCACTGGTTCATTCACCTGCACATCTACCAATGTGTTATATGTCATTATGTGCCAGCAATGTCCCTCTGCTATGTACATCGGCCAAACTGGACAGTCCCTATGAAAAAGGATAAATGGACACAAATCAGATATCAGGAATGGCAATATTCAAAAACCTGTAGGAGAGCACTTCAACCTCACCGGACACACCATAGAAGACTTAAAGGTCAGCATTTTGCAGCAAAAAAACTTCAAGTCCAGACTGCAAAGAGAGACTGCAGAGCTGCAATTCATTTGTAAATTTGACACAATCAATTTGGGACTGAATAGAGATTTTGAATGGCTAGCCAACTACAAAAGCAGCTCCTCTTCTCTAGCTATTCACACCTCCAGTTCAACTGCTAGAGGAACACCTCACCCTCCCTGATTAGAGATAACAAGCTGGTTCAGCCTGATTGGATTAACCTTGTTATCTCCCACCTGGTTCTTGCCTACCTATTTATACCTGCCCCTGGATACTTCCACTGCATGCATCTGACGAAGTGTGTATTAGCCCACGAAAGCTTATGCTCTAAAAAAATTTTAGTTAGTCTTTAAGGTGCCACAGGACTCTTTGTCACTTCTATGATCACAGCAGCTTGTGGGGAAAGTGCATGTTAAAAGCCCTCTGTCTACTCAGCTGTGGCTTTCCATGCAGAGACCTTGCTCAAGATCTGCAGGTCTTGAGGGAAATGGAGAAAATCTGTAGTTTGGAATTTGAAGGTGTTGTCTGGGACCATCAAGTGGAACAGTTGTAAGCACTTTGCTGTGCAAAGCACCATGGCTGACTAGGCTAAAGGGCTTGTCTTGTAAACAAAAGATTCTGGGTTCCACCCCTCATGGTCTCTTGCTGACAGGTTTTTAGGGCACCTGTTGTTAGCTACTGTCAAAAGCAAAGGAACAGAGCTCCGAGGGTTTTTAGGATAGCCCAGTACAGATGTTTTATGGTTTAAATTACACTCACAGGCAATGATCATAGAGTTAATGAAAGTTTGGTTGTTTAGAGGTGGTAGGTCAGTGTTCCAGGCCCCTCTGGGCTGGGGCAGGTCTGAGCTCTCACACCAAATAGCTCCTTGTGGCTGCTAGAATCTGTGGGTGGCTCATTTACTTTACACCCAGGGTTGAGTCCTGCTTTGTGCATCGTGTCTGAGAAAGAAAATCCTAAATCCCCCTTTGAAATAACGAATGCAGCAGGACGGGTTATTGTCCCTGCCCCAAAGCAGATGGACCAATGGAGAACTGCCTTTGGGTCCAGGGTCATACTTCACTGCCAAGTGACCTTTTTCACTTGCTAAACTGCCTCCAACCTCCTGGGGTCCCAGAGTCAGGAGCTGAGCCTGAGCCCAGATGGCTACATTGCAAATTTCCCACCCCACAACCGAGGCCCTGGGAGCCTGAGCTGGCTCGGGACAGCCCTGGGTGTTTCACTGCAGTGTGGACATAGCCTCCCATTATGTCTACACTGCCATTAACACACCCAAGTCACTGTTCTCAGACCTTGGGGCAGCTGATTCAGGCTTGTGGTTCTTGCGGTGCAGGTTAAAACCAAAGTCCTCTGTCTTTGGCTGGTTTGGTGCCTTTAGAGTAAAGGAAACCCAGCCTCAGGTTATAACTGCCCTGCTCTGAGCAATGTGTCCTGAACTGATACTCTCAGAAGTGTCCCAACAAAGTCAGCATCGTTACAGCTGCACAAAGCTCTTGCCCTGCCTCATGGCTCACCAGGGAAGCACGACCAGGCTGCCCGAGCCTGAGTCATGCCCCCCCCGGGCTGATGGAGCACAGAGCCACATGAGTCAATGACAGGTCAAGTCAGGAGCCTCGGCTCTTTCCCTGACAGCCACCCAGAGCTGCCAAGTGTCCTGAAGGCCTCCCTCCTGTTCTCCCACAGCAGCCGCCTTCCAGTGTGGGGGGAAGGGATGAGGAAGCACTGCTGCCTCAGGCCAGGACAGGAGACCTTCACCATGCACAGGCCTGTCTCTTGCCTTCAGCCCAGGCAGCCAGAGCTACCAGGAAGCTCCCTGGGTGGCCACCGCCTCAGCCACCTCTTACCTCACGGCCTAGGCTCTTGGCGCCCTGCTGATCACAGCCTCGCTTGAAGGCCCGGAGCGAAAAGAGAAAGACACATCCCTAGCAGAGGATGGTTTCGATCCATCGACCTCTGGGTTATGGGCCCAGCACGTTTCCGCTGCACCACTCTGCTGCTCCCTAACTACAGCATCCAGCACCCACCCTCCAGCCTCCACACTAGCACCCTGTGAGCTCTCGCACAGACAGACAGCTACGCAGGCTGCTAAGCAACAGCCCTGGCAATACCTAGCATGTGTCTCTGTACAGCAATGGGTCCTTGTGTTCAGCTGTTAACTGAAAGGATGGTGGTTTATCGTCCCCCAAGGATAGTTATATTCTTCTTCTCCTCAAGACTTGCTGAGAGACTCCAAAGCCCCAGTTTGCTGTTTCTGAACCTTCCCTCTTGGCTTTAGTGGGTTCAGCAGAGCCATGCAGTGGAAGTCTTCTGGCCTGTAACTTGAAGTCTGTGGATTGAAACTGTTGTCTGCTAGTTTCATGCTGCTTTCTTTTTGCTCTGGGCCTTCAAGCAAGGTGCCGTCTGCCAGGGATCTTCCCAGCACCTCTGGCTGCCTGGGTTGAAGGGAAGAGCTTTGAGTAGCCAACAGAGAAGTAGGAGGGACACAGTCTTTGAGCGGGCGTGTCTCGGCCATTTCTCCTTTGCTGCTCGCAGGGAGGTGGAAGGGGAGTGAATTGGGGTCAGCTGAAGATTTTACACTTGAATTAAACTGAAGTCCACAGTGGGGCTTCTCAGAAAGGGGATTTTTGGAGCACCCCCCTAGTCTTCCAGCCAGCAGGTGAACCCACAGTGTCCAAGAGGGACGCCTTTGTGGTGGCAAATGGAGGACTTCACAGCCCCCCAGCAGACCTAGAGGAGCCCATGAGGAGCATGACTTCAGTGGCAGCCCTGGGGGAACATAAACCCCCCTTTCGATAAACAGCTGAACTCACTGACCCATGATACCACAGAGACACCCACCAGCAGCTGGTTTGCCAGTGCCTCTGCCCAGCACCCTGAACCGCTTCCTGCCAGTGCCAGAGCTCACAAGGCACCAGGACTATGTGCTGCTTAAGAATAGCCAGCAGAGTGACACAGTGGAAGTGTTCTGCACCCATAACACAGGAGTTGATTAATCAAAACCCTCTTCTGCTACCACCAGACCTCCGAATTCTCCTCAGCCTTCAAGCGATGGGGCGGCTCGCAGAGTGCCAAGAGTCTAACCTTTGAGGGAGGAGGTGACTAACACCCTCAGCCTGCTGGGAAGCTCCCAGGAGATATTAAGGGACAGAGACTCCCAAGTGCCCTGAGTAACAAGGGTTTGGGGTTCACTGAGACTGGTAAGGGGGTCACTGTGTCTGCCTTGTAACTCTGGATGTCAGGTCTCTGTGCAGCTTTGATCTAGAGCTCTGACCCCAACAACTGAGCAGCAGCCCCCGGTCTCACCCTGGGTCTTCCCCAAGTGGTCACTCCTCACAGGCTGACCTAACCCCTGTTTCAGCCCCAAATTCACCCCCTAATTGTCCTACTGCTACTGAGAGCCACAGATGTGGAGGGGCTGGCAGAGGGAGTTGTGACTCTAGGATGGGTTCTTCTCTAAAGTCGGTTGGCAGAAAGCGGGGCTCCTCAGCTCTGCCAGGGACCTGCTCAGTTGCCTCGCTGACAGGGGATGCAGACTGTTCTGTAAGGGGCATAAAAAGGGTATTTGGCTTGTGAGGAATCTGTAACTATGTGAGGGACTATCCATCCCTGGGGTGTTTGTTTCTAGGAGCCACAGTGGCCTTATAGAAAAGGCATTGGCTTTTTCAATCACAGATTGTGGGTTCAAGTCCCATCTGGGATGAAAAACTATGGGTTGCAAAAAAAATTTTGGCCTTTCTCTTACCAAAGAAGCTGGGAGATGCTTGAACACAAAGTACTGGATTTTGGGACAATCCCGCAGAAATGGCACTTTCCACTGGACAAATTAATACTTAATTCCACTTAATACTAGGATTTGTCTGATAATAGAGGGAAGGGAAGGGTTTACACTGAGACCTCAATGGGAAAACAGACAGGAAGAACACAGCTGTTCTTAGAGAGAATGAATCTGTCTGGAAACAAAACAATCCTTGAGAATGAGGAACTGAGTGAATAGAAGGAGTTCAGCTCTTTTAGGGTGGTTTTGCAAATTTAAAGATAATGTCAATGCCTTAGCATGATTCAAACACTTGCTGTTTCTGATCTTTAATTGGTAAATATTTTCTTTTATGATGTCATGGAATATGTCAAGCCCTTGGATGGACTCAGTTTATGCCCCTGACCGTAGGGGATCCCTCACCCTCCATTCTTGTCCCCTTAAGGCAATGGAGAGTGGACCAGGTTTTTAAGTTAGACAGAGGAGCCAGAGGAAGCCTAGTACAGGTGATAAACAAACACCCACTGTTACCTCCCTGGTGGTCTAGTTTAGTCATTAGGTTTTGGCACATTCACCACCACTGAGTTGAAGAGAAGAAGAAGCAGGGTCTGGCTGCAGGGCACTTGGTGCTGAAGAGCTGGGCCTCGCAAGGGGTCTGCACTGGCATAGGGCAGGCAGGGAGAGGGGCCTGACCGGAGGAGCAGAGCCACTTGAGCACATATGCAGGTACGTGTGTGAGCAGAGCATTGTTGGGGTGGGAGCCGACTGCTGAGCAGGGCCCAGATTTGGTCCCAAGAACTGGGTGTGAAGAAGGGTGGGGGAAGCGAGGCCACATCAGGACAGGACATGGGGCCACGTCGGCGCTGGTCACGGGGCAGCTGGGGCCAGTGTGGATGGAATGCGGTGGGCCCCACCATGGGTTGGAATTGTGGAGTGAGCGATGGCAGGCAGCATCTGGCGATAGAGAACTTATACTTACCTGGTAGGTGAAATATCCTGATCATGAAGGTGGTTTTCCCGGAATGAGGTTCATCCATTGTACTGTGGGTGGGCTGATGTCTGTGATTTCCTTGAATGTGGGAAACTCAACTGTATAATTAGCGGTAGTGGGGGACTGTGTTCTCACTTTTTCTTGGAAATCAGTTAAAAAAGAGGAAACAGGACTCTTTGTCACTTCTCCTGATGTAGGGATCCTACATGTCAGACCAAAGATTGATTGCCCAAAAGAGCTAAGAAACTGAACTAAAGCTGAGCACTAGGCATTATCTTTACATGAGCATCCAAAATCTGACTGTGCCCTGGCGAGTTCAATGCTACTGAAAGAAATCAGACAATAAGGAGCTCGTCAGGTCCCCCCTCCACTAGCACCCAAATCTGCTGTCTTAGGGTTGCCATAGGTGAGGTAATATCTTTTCTTGGCCAAGTTCAGCTGGTGAGGGAGACAAGTTTTTGAGCCACACAAAAATGAATCACCTGGAGCTCTCTCTGTGGCTTGAAACTTTTTGTACGAACACTTGTCTCTACCCGTTCTCAACCCACTGAGAATTCTTTGGGAGGGGTCAGTCCTTGCCTTTATCAGCCTAGGCTTCTGGAAGAAACCAAAATGACAGATGCTTTAGTGATGCAATTGGTTAGCACCCAGTACTTATACAGCAGAATTGAGAGAGGATATGTTGAGGTTGTGAATTCAAGCCTCATCTGGAGCACTGGTTTTTTTAACTAAATGGCTTCACTCCCTCATTTGGCCCCTTGCAATGGAGAATTCCAGCCCAGAGGACACTGAGGAGGGAAGGAGTCAAAATGCCCCCTTCAATTATTACCTCCTCTCCATAGTGCGGGTCGGGATCTACAACTCTTTACCCCCAACAGCTCCTGTGTCAGAGTCCCTCAAGCAGAGCCCAAAGTCCTGCCCATCCTTTGATCCTTGACTCAGAGCCTGGGGAGGGTGAGGAGCAAGATAGCCATTGGTAGAAGCTTTCCCCTCCCCAGCCCACTTTCCTGGTCCTGGTCAGGCAGACAACGAGCAGCAAAAGACCAGAAGTCTGAAGCGCAGACAATGGGATGTTTATTGGGGTTAGTTTCCAAGCAAGCACCTTCCGAAGCCCTTCACTCCAGTCGGGCTTATCTCTATCCGCTGTCACTGATAGTCTGTTCTTTTCCCAGCTCTGATATGGAAGAGCACTTACCCCATGTCCCCCATCCCAGCTTCCACACCGCAGAGTGTTTACCCCAAGTCCCCCTTCCCAACTCTGACACCACAGAGCCTTGCTTGTGTCTCTGTTCCCATCCCCCACTTAGCAAACATGATTCCAATTTTCCCTTCCACTGCCTGTTTGTTCCCAGTTTCTATAGTAATAGTCTCAGGATTAGTATTGCTACTATTACTATTACTACTATACTATGGAGGGAGGGGGCAACACCTGTACAGAGGTAGACCCTGGGAGAGGAGAAGCCCCTCAAGGTGGTGAAACTAAAAATCCTAGACAACAGAGCCAAAATAGGGATCCTGTGGGAGTGACCAAGGAGGGAATGGAGCTCCGAGGACGGGGCCACTTGGATGAGGTAATCCCAGGGTTGGGGCCAAGGTACTGATGAAGAAAGAGCAGGGGGTAGAAAGCCAGAAAGGTGAGACCCAAACCCTGAAGGAAAAGGGGCCTGAACCAGAAGCAGGGGGCAGACCTGTAATGGCCTGGAGATGGACCCTTTTGTCATGAAAACTGGGGTTCAGCAAGGATGCGTTATTGCCCCAACCCTGTTCTCCATCTACTGAGCAGTCATTTTGGTCCTCGTTACAGACGACCTCCACATTGGAGTTGACGTTCAATACAGAATGGATGGGCGGCTTTTTAATCTTTGACATTTCCACTCGAAATCTAAAGTTCTCAGGGCGTCCATTACTGATGTTCAGTACGCTGATGACTGTTCCATCCTTGCGCACACTGAGAATGACTTTCAGTCCACACTGGAATTTTTTGCACAAGTTTAATGAAGCCTGTGACTATCACTCAATGATGAGAAGACTAAAGTGCTCCATCAGCCTGCTTCAGGCCTTGCACATGACCTACGACACATCACCATCGAGGGACAGACTTAGGAGAGAGTTGAGGATTTCTGTTACCTCGACAGCCGACTTTCTCAAAATGCAAAAATTGACAGTAAGATCCAGCACAGGATGCAGTGTGCAAGTGCTTCCTTTGGGAATCTTGTGTTTGTGACTGTTCCTGTGGGATTTGTTCAATGCTCTGATGATTGTAGGGTTTTTCAGGGTTGGTCACTCTCCCTTGTTGTGATCTATATGAAACTTTCTTGTTGTTCTGTTGTTTTCCCAGCTGTTTGTAAGTAGTGCTCAGTTAGTTTGCTGTTCCTGGGTGTTCAATAAAGGAAAGGAAAGCTTGAGGCCTTTGGTTTATGCAGAGATATTTTGTGTTTTCTATTTGGATCGCAGGTTGCGGGTCACATTCTCCTTCTTCCCTGAGCTTTAGAACCTAGTCTGTGCTCTAGTCTGCCTTTGGGGGAGCTTGGACCAGGGTCTCCCCTTACCCTAAGGAGCTGCCTGGCTGCTCTGCCTCTTTCCCTGCTTGCAGCTTTTTTTCTCATCCCTCCTTCTCTTTTCCTTCTCTGACAGGAGGACGGCCTGTCAAAAATGCCTGTGTAGCCTCGTCCCCTCATTCAACATGCAGCCTTGTCTCTACCCTGGGGACACTTTGGCTTTTGCTGTCTGCTCTTTCTCTTGGTGGCAACCCTGTCT
>ML679266.1:0-25452 GCA_007922305.1 Dermatemys mawii
TCTCCCCCATTAAGATCAGGACGAGGGAGCCCTCGGAGGTGGTTAAGTCTTGTGTCTGCAACCTTGGAAATGTCCCAGAATCTAGGGGGTGCTCCCACAGCTTTCAGGGCACCTGTTGGGAGGGCAGACCTCCCTCACACTCTTGCCTCAGGGATTTCAGTGTCCTTATCCCCCTTATCTCAGGGGGTGGGGAGAGCTGCTCAGAGCTGCCTGGTATGAGAGCCTGGGTCCTCCCTTTCCAGCAGGCTCTAGGAGTGGAAATAACATCAAGGAGAGCCCCGAGGCTGCATCCCTGAACCATTTCCCACTTCTTAGAGCTTGGTTACACTGGCACTTTATAGCGCTATAAAGCCCCCACGAGCGCTATAACCTCCTCCCCGTCCACACTGGCAAGGCACGTAGAGCGCTATAACTGCTGAGTTATAGCGCTATTGTTAATCCACCTCCGCATGGGGAATAAGGGCTGTAGCGCAGCTGCTGTAGCGCTACAGCAAGAATGTAGACACCCACTGCGCTACAAGTGATCTCTGGAGATGCCTAGAGCCATTTAAGGCAATTGACGTCTCTTCCCTTTGTTTTGAACTCGGCTGGAAGAATGCAGAAGTACCTCTTTAGAGTTTCTCTCTTAACTCGGCAGATAAGCAATGCAAATGTTTAAGGAGGAGGCCTGTGTGAAAACAAAGCCTTCTGTGAATGGAGGCTCGCTGACAGGCTTTCAGAAGATCGGAAAAATCACTGTCTCTCTCCCTCCGCATACACACAACGCGTCCCCCCTCATCCCCCTCGTTTAAAAAGCACGTTGCACCCAGCTGAATGCTGGGATACCTGCCATAATGCGCTGCTCTTAATGCTGCATTAAGTGCCCCAAATGTGGCCATGCTATACCGCTGGCGCATCTGAGTGTGGACATACAATAGCGCTATACATATTACTGCATAAGGGGACTGCTATAACCAATAGCGCTATAATCTTGTAAGTGTAACCATACCCTTACTTTCCAAGTCCAAGATGTGGTCAGAGTGTCACTAACTATCCAGCAAAAGCTGGACTGAAGGGTTCCCTAATCCTTAAAGACAAACTAGTCCCTCAGCAGGGACCCCGCTATACCCTTTACTCAGGTAAGGATACATACACATCTGCAAATTCCTACATTTCAAAGCTAGAAGGGACTATTGAGGTCATCTACTCTGATCTGAATGAAAGCCCATAAGACCTCTCCCGACAATTTTTGCATCAAGCTGATAATTTCTGGTTGAGCTATAGCATCGCTTTGAGAAAGACATCCAGTCTCATTTTAGTGATGGAAAATTCAACACATCCCTATGTCATTTGTTCCAAGTGTTAACTACTCTCTCTGTTAAAAACGTGCACCTTATTTCTATTCTGAATTTGTCCATCTTCAGATTCCAGGCTGCAGATCTCATGATTTTTTAATCCCAAATTAAGGAGCCCTCTACTCTCAGAAATCTTTTTCTTGTGTATACACTTGAAGACTGTGATCAAGTGACATCTTCCTATCTACTGTCCTCTGTACCAGTTAGCAGGTGGGACAGTATGATGTAGAGAATGTTTTATAACAGTTCTGTAATTACTGCAGCTAATATAGACGCTAGTGTGCTGCCTATTAAGTAGGGTTTTATGCAAGAAGCACCTGTTTTCTATGACCTAGCCTGCTATTTGATTTCTAGGATAAATTTAACATGTACATTTTGAGTTGGATTTTTTTCTGGCTCATGCATCAGCAACAGAACTAGAACCTGAATTTTGAGTGATAATATTTGTTGCCAATGATTCATGAAACAGCAAGAGCCCAGCTTGACTTTCAGAGTTCGTGCTGAGTTTGCAGAGCACCTGGTTACTTGTAGACAGAACACATTTACACTAGTCATTGAGAGATACTAAATACGGAATCTGACCATTTTTAAAGAGTCATTTCTCAGAGTTTGAACCTGTATTTCATACAAAGGTTTTATAATACGACTTGACAATGATGAAGGGTTGCAGAATCAGATAATATCTTGGCATTCAATTCTATTACGGGGAGGAGGCTCTTTAGTTGGAGAAGGTTATGTATTGCTGGACATCATTTTTAGTTGACCATTTAATGGCCAATGCTGCAAAATACTGTGATTCTTGATTCTCATCAATTATACAGCAGAATCAGACTCCCAAAGAGGGCAAGTAGTCACCGGTTGTTCAGATTTTGCTTATCTTTTATTACTTTCAGGATGGTCAGCAACAGGATTACATGACAGTTGGAAATATTTCAAGCAAGTACACTAAAGCCCTAGATTTATATAAAATCCCATTATAAGTCAGACATCCTGGTGGACATTGCATTTATTCCCCTAAATAACCAGCTGTCTAGAATAACAATGGGCCATTTAGGCAAACAGCTGTCAGAAATAAGCTATTGAGAAATGAAACACACAGTCATTTTAAGTTTTTTTTACTGTATCAGATTGTTTCTTCGAGAGAAAAAAAGTCAAATTTCATAACATGTAAAATAACTCATTTCTTTTCAGCAGTGAGTGAACGTAGCCTCTTCATCAGAACTGTTGGTAATTGTGTCTCTATTAAGCAGAATTTATCCCTACAGAACCTCTCCAGGATGCACTTGCTCCCTGGTAGAGCTTCCAATAGAGCAACCAACCTTATTTGAAATGACTCCAGTTAAATGGACTAAACTGTTTCCTCTATAGTTAAATCTGGTTCTTTCTAGTATTTCCTTTTAACACACGTTGTTGGGAAAGGATTGGTATCAGATGGAAATCTTTATTTTAAGGCACAGAAAGGACGATGCAGTCCTGAAAGCTGGGCTTTTGATGGGGATCCTATGGAAATTAGGCACACAATTCAATTTGACTTGGGTATCTAAATCCCTTAAGTCCCTTTGGAAACCCCAGTCTAATGCATTCCTTCCCAAATGCAAATACAGGTCTAGATGCTGAGCTCCATTTTGCTGCTAAGCAAGGAGGGGAGGTTAGGGTCTCTTTTTCCCACCAAGGCTTCATTGTGCAATGCAGACAATGCACACTATCACCTATAGACAGGGGAAATACAGAGCTGCAAAATTCCGGAGGGAATGCTGAGAGAAGAGCTGACCAAAATCTGTCCATAAAAACTGATTTTTATACAAAACGAAGTTTCTGAAAAAAAAAAACATTTCACAGTAAAGATCTGCTTTCCTAGAAAATTTCTGATTCTTCACTAGAATGCTGAAAATATGAAAACTCAACATTTTCATTGAAAACCTAAAGATTTCCCAGTTTGCAGCCAAAAATATTCAGCCATCAGCAGCTTCTGGCTGAAATATTTGTTTTTCAGAATTTTGATATTTTGGTCAAAATATTTTCCGCTAAAAAAATTTCCAGAAATTATATGGGGTGGTTTTTTCCATCTTCACGGTCATTTTCTGCTGAAGGGGGCAGATTGTCTCCTAGGACTCCCTGGGGTCTAGCACTCCAAACTACACACCTACATGAGGTGCAGCTTATTCCCCCCTGAATGATTGGCCCCCTGGATTACAAAGGGCCAGAACCATGGCAGGGGTAGAACCACTGCTGTGAAGATAGTGCTCAGTTTTGAATGTCTGTAGTAATGCTGAGCAAATTATGCACAGAAGGGAACATATTAGTATCTTTTTCTATTGGTGAATTATCTGGGAGCATTTCTCCCTTTTCACAAATGTATTGACTATTCAGAGTTCTTTTCCAAATTGCAACAAAACAATTCTTGGCTGTGAGCTATTCAATGAGAGTAACTGATATTTGATATTTGTGTGCATGTGAGAGAGAGAGAGAGAGAGACAGAGAGAGAGAGAGACAGAGGCAATGAGTATGTGTGAAAGACACAAAGGCAGAGTGTGTGTGAAAGTGTGTGTGAGGGAGAGTCAGAGGGGGTGTGATGTGTGTGTGTGTGTGCGCGTGCGCTGGCTGCTGGGGAACTGCATGAGAGATCGTGAGCTGTCCCTAAGCACAGTGGCACTCACCAGTCTGGAGGCTCCTTCAGATCACAGCAGCTGCCAGCAAATCCCTCTAACTCCAAAGCCCTGTTCCCATTCCCCTGCTCTGCGGAGATGGCCGGGAGAGGGGGACACCCTAACATCAGTGGTCCCTGCTCTGCACAGCCAGCAGGAGGGTCCCAGGAGCTGCTGGCCAGGGGCTCCATGGCAGAAGGCAGGAGTAGTGCAGCAGCAGAGTGAGGGGCACCTAGACACAAATTGCCGGATGCGCACGGCTCTGCTAGTCAAAGTGTGCAGGATTTGGTTGACTCTTGTGCGGCCAGGCAGGCGAGCAGCTTAGAGGGAACATTGCTTATAACTCTCTGAAAATGAATCAGAAAAACATCCATTTTGGCACAGACAGTGGCTGAGAGGAGTGCGACACTGACCTTGATTTGTTTGTAGAAATCATCAGATAACTTTAGGAGAACATCCTCCCACTGTTTTGACAAACGTTAGACACGATGAAGCAGAGGCAGAGCGGTGCTGGGATGGAGCATCTCACCCAGCAGAGACAGGCCCTGCGATTCTGTGACATCTTCTGTGAATGTGATGAAGAGTTTAGGGATGAGGAAGATCATAATTAGCTCCAAGGCTACAGCCACTATCTCTGCATTTCAGGGGAGAAACCACACCCTGTGAATCTGGGAGCCAGCCCCATGTAGGTGGGATTGAGGCTAGAAAAAAAGAGGAGAATCTGGGAGCAAACAGGAGCAAATGCATAGAAAACCCCAGGAGTCTGTGATCAAATACTGGGGAAAAGTGAAGACGTCCCTAGTTCTGCTTTAAATTGGAGAATTCCTAGTCCCCTCAGGCTGCTTCACACTGCACCAGTGTCCCAAAGCAGCTGCAATTAACTAGCCAGTTAAACTGGGTGCACAGCTGTTCGTCATCACAGAATGGTGCAAAGCAACCGAACAGCACTGGTGAATCTGGCCTGTGGTACCACAGAAATACATGGCATGAGGGTGGCTTTTCCCTAGTTTTGGGAGGTGTTTTACAGGAGCTGTGATGGGGCAAGGCCAGATGGCTATAGGAAAGTGCTGGAGAATAGATATGTTGGTCTCAGGTTAAACAAATCCCTGGTACCAATGGAACCTTCTAGAAAGGAGTAGAAACAGCTAGCCTAATTGGGACACCTGAAGCCAATCAGAGACTGGCTGAAACCAGTTAAAAACCTCCCAGTTAGTCAGGTGGGTGTGGGTGTCAGGAGCTGTGGAAGGAAGTTGTGCTGTTGGTGAGACTGAGTGTTGGACAACATATCATACTGAAGGAAAGAGGCCCTGAGGTAGGGGTGAAGTGGAGTTTGAAGAAGCGGAGACTGCTGTGGGGAAGTACCCCAGGGAATTGTATTGTGTTTTGTGGATAAAAGGTCAGCCATCTTAGCTGATACTATTAGGGTCCCTGGGCTGGAGCCCAGAGTAGAGGGTGGGCCCGGGCTTCCCCCTTTCTGCCTCCCCTAATTAGTCTCTGAGACTGGGAGACAATAGAGACTGTGCCAGGAGGGATAGCTTCTCCTCACTGGCTTGTGATGAAAATGGCTCAACAGACTGTGACCTTGTCTGTAGAGAGTGAAGGGCTATGTGGAGAGTCACAGTGAGCCGCTGAGGCTAGTAAAAATCCGCCAGGAAACGCAGGATCCACGAAGATAAGGACAGAGCTTTGTCACAGAGCCCTTTACATTGTTGAGCTGTGGTTGGGCTCTTTTAAGAAGTTAGTTTCTTTGTACCTTGCTTGTGAAAAGAAACTCACTACCTTAGGCCCAATGGGTTTGTACAAAAAGCATTAAGGGCTGGTCTGCATTGGGAATTTACATTGGCAGAGCTGTGTCTCTCAATAGATGTGAAAATCCCCCCCTCCCACTCCTGGGAGACGTGGCTATACTGACTTAACCACCCTCAGTGTAGCCAGCGCTACGTCAGTGGAAGAATTCTTCCATCAACCTAGCTACCGCCCCTTGGGGAGGTGCATTATCTACTATGCCAACGGGAGAGCCCCTCCTGTCAGGAAGGGACAGTCTACACTATAGCACTAAAGCGGCGCCGCTCCAGCTCTGCAGCTCCACTGTTTCAAAATGTAGACATGCCTTAAAGATGTGAATTAAAAGTGGATTAGCTAAACTGCATTAAGCCCGTGTGCGGACAATCTCGTTAAGGCTATGTCTACATTTAAACACCAACGGGTGGGAGCTATCGACATACCACTGTCTACAGAGGGATGTTAAGGTCATTATAACTACATGGCTCAAGGGTATGGCATTTTCACACCTGTGCAACATAGGGCAGGTCTACACTACCTGGCGGGTAGCGATCCATCTTTCAGGGATCAATTTATCATGTCTAGTCTAAATGCGATAAATCAATCCCCAAGTGCTCTCCTATCGACTCTGGTACTCCACTGCCGCGAGAGGCACAGGCAGAGTCGAAGGGGAAGCAGCAGTAGTCCACTAAGAGCCACGAAGACACCGTGGTAAGTTGACCTAAATACATCGACTTCAGATTTGCTATTCCCATGGCTGAAGTAGCGTATTTTAGGTTGATCCTCCCCCCACCCCGGCCACCATCCATGTAGACGAGGGCTTAGTTAGACAGACATAAGTCTGTTGTGTAGACCAGACCTCAGAATTAAATCAGTTTAGCTTAAGTCACTCTGAGTGAATTCCCAGAAGAATTCTATCTGGGTGGGAAGTGTCAAGAAGATTGGATAACTTTATGGGGGAGGTGGTGTGTAAAAATTGTGTCTATAGTGGAAATCTATCTTCAGTCTCAATTTTGTTCCAGCCACTGCTACTTCATAATACAGTATAATACAGAGGTATTATACAGAGTATTATACAAAGGTATTACACTCTGTATTATACAGGTATAATACAGAGTATAATATAGAGGAAAATGCTTAAATTATCAATGAGATTCTTGTTATTTTGCTTCCGAGGTGAAGCTGCCAATAAGGAAAGTGTTAGAGAGGATGGATGGTGTTTTCTTGTTTTTCACATCTGCATCAAATTCCCCAGAAACTCTGTGCTAGTAAAATATTGTATTGGACACAAGTCACAAAGAAATGAAAACATTTTATTGCAAAATATGTAATGAAGACAGCATGACAATGCACATTTTAAAAAAACAGATTTTTTTACATCAAAATACATTCATGAAAATCTTGATTTCAGTTACATCAGTATAAAATCAGCATCAGGGTCATGTTATATTTATTCCTTTAACTGAACAAAATTCTCATTGTTGTTTCTTTGTGTGAATTTTTAAAGAATGGATAAACCTCTCCTGAGAATGGACAATCATTAAATGTGAACAACACAGACATGTCAGTTACATTGAAAAAAGTCACATACCCCTCTCGGTAACTAAGGTAAACGCCAATTCTCTTGGGCTTTTTCTCCACTTTGACCTGGGTCCACGGGTCTGTTTTTGCCCAGTAATCTCTCCCACTCAGACCCAGAGCCCAGAATCCCTCTTTAGGAGACAAGGAAAGTTTTCCTTTTCTCTGTACTGATTTTCTGGCCACCCCCAGGTCCCAGTCAGTGCTGCTCACAACCTCCACCTCCCAGTAGTGCTTTCCAGAGGAGAAACCTTCAGAGCCCAACACACAGATGGTCGAATCGAATCTTTCTGGACTTGGTGGAAGTTGTTGAGGTTGGGGTTCATGTGTAAAACTCTTCTTATTATCAGCAATGGAGAGGTTGGGGTGGGCCGTGTCTGCATCAAGAGTGATGTCATCTGCAGGAAGATAATTTTGGTTTTGAGTCTCACTCCTATAATGCCAGTATAAGTTACGGTATGGTGGAAATATACCCAATGGGGCCTTCTTCTGCAGTTCCCCCTCATGCAAAGCTTCCACTGATTTCAATGGGAGTTTTGCCTGAGTAAGGACTGCAGGAGTTGCCAATTCAACGTTGCATTGAACTCTGTTGGAAATGAGACTTGCGTGATATTTGCACAAAAATAAAAGTGATCTGGAATTGTTTATCACATTAGTACTCAAATTGGGCCGGATTCTGTGCTCAGTTACACAAGTGTGAACCCAGAGTAAATTCTCTTAAACCAATGGCTAGCAAAGTACACCATCACCATCGTAACTGAGAGCTGAATCAGGCCCACTATGTGTCCAGCATTATGCGATGTTTTGCATGGGACAAATGGCAAAAATATGTTTCCTAAGGCAGCTAACTCTGATGAGAAGTTCATCATAAAACACAGAATTGGATTATTAAGATCTCAAACACTGGTCATGTCAGCATACCCCTATTACTATAATTGTAAATAAATATGATGCACATAAATAATAAAACATTATAATTATTCATTAAAATACAGTTTTACTAATAATTAGACCTGGAATCAGGACTCCTAGGTTCTGTTCCCAGCTCTGCTGCTGTGTGACATTGGTCAGGTAACAGAAGCTCTCTGATAGTTGGTTTACTCCTCAGTACGGTGTCAGCCTAATCAAGTGTTTTATAATTGTTTGTAAAGAGCTCTGAGATGGTCAGCAGAAAACTGCTGTACCAAGCAAATTATTATCAGCAGTATCTTCACTGTCAGATCAGCATCACTGTGTCCTTCCTCGCCTCAGCAGTATTTTAATCTTCTCTCACGGTAATTATTATAATCAGCAACATCACAGTCAGTCTCCGTTATCACCAGAGCCAGTGATCCCACCACTGTCTTCATCATGGCGCCCTCATAAACCTCATCAACTCGCTCCTGACCTGCCTGTCACCACTGCAGTCCCCCTCATGATCCCACCACCATTGCGTTATGATTCTCATTGCAGTCCCCATTCCTGCCATCACATGATCTGTGCCTTCACTGTGGGCAAATCCCCACATTCCTCCTTAGGCACTTTTGAAACCCTTCTCCAAGTAAACACTGAGGCCCAGTTCCTCAAAGGCATGTAGGTGCCTAATGCCCATTGGGATCATTACCTTGGAGGAGCTGGGGTGAAATGACTTGGGAGCACAGGTCTGCTAGAGGGTAGCTGGCTCTCAGAAGGGGTGAGGGGCCCAGCCTTCCTCTGACAGGCTCCACTAGGGGGAAAAGGAAGTTCAAGTTCACCTGGGAGTAGTTACTTCACTGAGTAACGGGGGAAGGGAATCACGCAGGGAAGCACCGGGTATTGCTAACAGGATAAGGGCCTCGGTGAGAGGGGGAGCTCCTGGGGAGAAAGGCAGCAGCCAGAGGGGCAGAGGAATTGCAGAGAGAGGATCCCTCCAGCACACTGGGGAGAAGCTGCTTGAGAAGCCAACACACCAAAGAGAGAGAAGCAGAGCAAGAGGCTGGGGAAGCCTCCAGAGCAGGAACTGTAGCAGGCAGCTCAGGGAGCCGCAAGCCAGGGCCTCCCAGGGGATTCAGGGGACCTGGGGCAAAGCAATTTCGCGCCTTTTTAATTTTTACTCACCTGGCGGCACTCCGGGTCTTCGGCAGCAGCGGCACTGAAGGACCTGCTGCCGAAATGCCACCGAAGACCTGGAGCGAGTGAAGGACCCGTAAAAGCGCCACTGGGTACTATATTCTCATGGGGGCCCCTGCGGGGCCCTGGGCCTGGGGCAAATTGCCCCAGTTGCATCACCCTGGGTGGACCTGCCGCAAGCAACAGAGAGGGGCTGGTTCTGGCTGTTCCAGACAAGGACCCTGAGATGGAACCCAGTGGAGTGGATGGGCCCAGGTTCCCCCACCTACTCCAGCCAAGGAATCTGGAGAAGAAGGCTCCAAAACATGGAGATCTAGGGCTCTCTAGCCCACTAGAGTCAAGGAACTTCCAGTTCCCCATGATCCTGAAGGGGACTGAGGCTACTAAGGACCCAGCTAAAGGGCTAGACAATGAACTTGTGTTTTCTGTTACCTGAATTGTTCCGAACTTTTATCCATTCTGAAACAAAAGTAAGAAAACAACAGACATTGAATTAAGAGAGGCATTGGCTGTAGGTTTCCTCCTGCCAGCAGCAGGGAAGTTCCAGGTGTTGAGCACATGTGCTGCCCTGACGAGTACTGCCAGGGGGAAAATCTCCAGCCTCAGTGCACTGAGCACAAACACACCTGAGTGGAATACAGATCTGCAACCACCCCACACGGAACTAATAGTTACAAAACAAAAGTTTCTCTGAACAGGATCGTGTTTTATGAGGACTCTCTCTTTTGAAGAAGGAGAAAAGGTGTCTTATCCTCACACATATCCAGCCCAGTCCCCGGCTCACTCTTTCTCTACATAAAATTCCATGGATCTCAAGAAGGAGCTCTGAGTACCGAGAAAAGGGGCAAGAGAACAGCAGAGTGTATTGAGCCCTCCTTCTACACGGGGGGAGAGGATCCCCCACCCCTGACACACACACACACACACATACATATGCACACTTTGGGTCTGGCACAGCAGATCCTGTAAGACAATCTTAGGAGGGAGAGGATCTGAAAATGTTACACAAAAGAAATTGCACCATTTCCATGCTATAGCGTTTGAGAGGCCACTTGCCAGTGGAAAATACTTGACAGCCTCAAATCTAAACTGCAAAACTTACCCACCTTCCTCTCACTGCAAAAGCAGAAAGATCCTGACTAGAGCTGGTCAAAGGTCCCCAGAGCCAGACTTCCTCCTGGGCTTCCCATGACCCAATCCCATAAGCACTGAAGCTTTGAGCAGGGGGTTGGACCAGAGACCTCCTGAGAGCTTTTCCAATCCTGATCTTCTAGGATTCCTGACAAGCAGCTTTTGACTTCAATGAGACCAAAATTGAGTCCAGACTGTTTATTGAAAACACCCCTCTGGAGCTCATCATCTTCAGATTGAACTGTAGGAACCATTGCTCTGACCTGTGCATTTCCTCAGTTAAAAAAGGGAAAACCAAACCAATCAACCAAAACTAATAACCAAATCAAGCAGGATGTCACAGGTAGGGAGAAAGACAAAGCAACTTTGATCTGTTTACTATTAGAAATTACCATGTGTTCAGAACCCATGGAGATGAGCACAAAAAAAATAACAGAGAAATCAGAGGAGGTAGGAAAATGTTCTGACCCAGTTTCATCTAATACAAATGAACCAGTGTTGGACCAGATTTCATTCACGAGGCCTTGTAACGACAGTTCACTTAAAATTCATCTTGATTTCAATGGAAAGTTAGAAACAGGAAACAGGCATCACACACTGAGGTACAGGTATAAAAAATGGTCCTATAAGAAAGAGGCTGAGAACATGGTTTAGTTAGAGCTGGGCAGAAACCAGAACATCCATTTTATGGGAAATTCTATTATTGTAAAACTAGTTTTTTTCTTCTACAAAGAACGAAAACAAAGAATTTTGAAATTTCCTCCAAAATGTTCAGGTCAACCAAAACATTCTATTTTGATAACATTGAAACATTTTGTTCTCTTTTTGAAATGAAAAACATCCAAAAATTCCATTTCATTACGGTCAAAAAAGAGTTTTGACCTCACTGAAACGCTTCGTATTTATTTTCCCCCAAACAATTTTTTTTTTTTGAAACACACACGTTCCGATGGAAAGTTTTTAAAGCTCTTGGTCTAATAGTGAGTACACTGGACTGGAAGCCAGAATATCTGGGCTGTATTTCCTCTTCTAGCAAACATTCCTGGGTGATATCAGCAATTTCCTTGCCAGGAGAATTTTCAAAAGTCTCCTCTAGGTGCTCTGCAGAGGGCAGGGGTTTCCAGTTGCGGGGAAGCTGTTCTGGAAAGACTCTTCTTCTCCCAAACCTGCTTCCTGCTATTGATGTACTTATGTTTTCCTTGTTTAGTTTTTAAATCTTCAGCTACTTGCTCTTCAAAATATTTTTTAGCCTATTTTAATGGTACTCCAGTGAAAGGGGGACAGCTTTGCTGAGATAGAAATTGCACTCACTGGCAGGACCCGCCAATCAGCTCCTACCCCTCCACCCTAGCCCCTCCTGCCCGCCACTGATCAGCTCTTCTGCAGAGGGGAGGACCTACTGAGGGGGAGGAGCGGGGAAAGGAAGAGGCGACACGAGGGCAGGGCACTCTTGAGAGAGAGGGTGCAATGGGGTTGGAAGAAGCAGAATGGGAGCGGAGCAAGGCGGGCCAGGGGTGGGGCCCTGAGGGAAGGAGTATAGTAGGGGCAGGGTCTGGGGCAGAGAGGTGGTCAAACACTCCTGAGGAAATCCAAAAGTTGGTGCCTGTGCCTCCACTGCCTCCACGTGACTAGGTAACAGAATTGAACCTTAACACTGGCTACTTCATTTTGAAGTGAAAAATCAGAATGTTCCTTTTTAATACGGAGGAGAAATGAACTTTTGACTCTACTGAGATGATTTTGCTTCTTTTTTGTTCTTTTTTGCATCCATTTTTCCCCCATGAAATAGACACATTCTCAAGGAAAGTTTCTGCCAACACCTTGCTCTCATAGTGACTACATGGGACCAGAAGACAGAATATCTAGGTTCTATTTCTTGTTCTAGCAAACATTCCTGTGTGACTATCAGCACTTCCTTTACAGGAGGATTGGCAAAGAGCCAACACTAGGTGCTCTGCACAGGATGTGCGTTTCCACAGTTTGAGGGAAGCTCTTTGGGGAGGACAATTCTGCCTCCATCCCTGAGGCACAGAGTGCAGTGTCCACATGGCCTCAGCTACTACAAGGTCAGGCACAGCACTAGCAACTCAGTCCTGCCACACTCCCCATCCAGAGCTTTTTCATGCGGTGGATGTGTTCAGTTTCTGTAGCGCATGGATGTTTTTTCTCACATTCAACTGCCCTTGAACCCCGACCCATCTCACTTTCTTTGCTTAGTGGTGGTGAGGTCTCAACTCAATGACATATGACAATTCCAGAGCAATCTACACAGACCCTCCACTTCCCAGATCCACTGGGCATGCAATGATAACATCTCTTCTGCAGTTCAAGTTGTTGGAATTAACATAGGGCACACAAACTTTGACCACCGGACTGTAAGTATTGAGTAAAGTTGGCAAACTCACCCATTTGCTCCTGGAGTTCCTCTGCAAAAGAAAAATGGGGAGGAGAAGAAAATGGTTCAGTGTATGTCCATTGACTATGAATTGAAGAGGGTGAATGAGACCCTTTCTTTGTTGATTAGCTTAAATATTGGCCATGGGTAGAGAGCTAGCTATTCAATCTGTGGGCTAGCCCCATTCCTATCCCACTACTTTTGCTTTAATCAATTTAAGAAAAATCTTCATGGCCACTACTAGTTACCAAAAGGTGAACATGACACACTACACTCCTCTGCTAATGTGGGTTCTGCTATGAAAGGAGCAGTAACACCATTCACATCATGAGCTGCATTCCATTTGCTGTTTCAGTGCAGAGTCCTTTCAATGTGTACATGGCCTTTCATACTGTGTCTCTGCAAGAGTGTTATGGGTGTTGGAGAATACATACCAGGAGTGGGTGAGTCTATTTAAATATCAGCAATGTATGAGCAGCACTGCTCAGAACCAGTAAGTGCTCATATAGGCTATGGATAAAATTAGCCTATCAATCTGATCTATGAAAAACAGGAAAGTGGGGTGAAATCTAATAAATCAATGATTTTTCTTTTCAGTCTACAAGACTCCTACACAGCAGTAGAGCACATGGAAGAAAAAGGACACAGACTTACTTATTCTCTTTTCCAAGTCTCCTAAAAAAGAAAAAATATATTTAAAGATAATAAAGAAACCTTTTCTAATAATCTGACCAAGAACAAAGGTAACTAATAATTAAAATATCAAAAGCTGTATTTATTGGAGAATAGCTGTGAGGGAGCGAGAGACACAAGGAGCATCACAGTGCTACAGCTGGAAGGAAGAATGCTTATCATCTTTAACATGGGTCAGAGAATTTCCCCCAAACAATTCATGTTTGCATTAGAACAGATCCTTTAGAAAAAACATACAATCCTGATTTGAAAAATTTCCAGGAATCAAGAATCTACCACAACCACTCCTAAATTGTTACAATAGCTAACCACCCTCACCCTTAAAAATTTACACCTTATTTCTAGTCTGGCTTTCCTAGTTTCAATTTCCAGCCATTGGATTTCCTAGACCATTCTCTGCTAGATGGAAGAGCCCATTATCACATATTTGTTCTCTATCTACTCTGACGGAGTCAGACCAGGAGGATATAAGAGAGTGCTGGAAGGCAGGTATATCAGCCTCAGGATGAGCAGGTCCCTGTTCCCTGGATAGCCAAACAAAGACTACTCCAGGCTAATCAAGACACCTGATGCCAATTAGTCAGTTAAGGCAGTTAGGCTAATGGAGACAGGTGGAGCCAATCAAAGTCTCACTCAGACTGTTTAAAAGCTCTCCTTTCCAGTTCCCTTGGGGGAGAGCCAAGGAGAAAGGAGCTGGAGGAGAGGAAGCTTTGCTGTAACCTCAGGTAAGGGTGAAGCTAGGAAGAGAGAACCACCTTGGGGAAGTGGCCCAGGGAATCAAAGCAGCATTAGTGGTGAAGGGAAAACCACCAACAGCTGCTACCATCAGGGTCCAATGGCTGGAATCCGGTGTAGAGGGTGGGTCCGGGTTCCACTCTCCCTCCATACTCTACAGAAATCCTCTTGCGAGGAGAAGTGAATCTCAGTTCAGTTAGGAGGCCAAACTGTGCTTACTGAGCTCTATGGAGCAACAAAGACTGTGGGGTATTTCCCCCTTTCAACCTCCCATACTGGCCTGTGATGAAGGTAACCCACTAGGCAGTGTCTTCCCATTATACTGAGAAAGGAAGGTCACTCTGGGGCCTAAATGAGTTTCAAGGCCCATGAATCCACCAGGAAGCACGGGACCCACAAATACAGACTCTGAGCTTTGTCACATTACATACGTATAGAGTAGATCAAGTCACCCCTCCTTTTTGGCAAGCTAAATAGATTGACCTCCTTGAGTCGCTCACTAGAATACACGTTATCTAATCCTTTCATCATTCTCGTGCTCTCCTCTGAATCCTCTCCAGTTTCACACCTTCTTTCTTCAGTGGGGGACACCGAACTGCACACAGTATTCCAGCAATAGAGCCAAATACAGAGCTAATGTAATCTCTCTAGTCCTCATTAAGATCAGGATCATGCCCTCTGGCCTGGGGCCCAGCGAACACTTACCCACTGAAGGGCTTGTGTGAGCTCCAGTAAAGGGGTGCAGCCTTGCTGAGACAGAAATTGCACTCATTAGGTTGACCAGATGTCCCGATTTTATAGGGATGGTCCGGATTTTTGGGTCTTTTGCTTACATGGGCTCCTATTATCCCCCACCCCATCCCAATTTTCATATTTGCTGGTTTGTCACCCTAGCACTCACCAGCAGGCCCCGCCAATCAGCTCAACCCCCTCCACCTCAGGGCCTCCTGCCCGCCCACTGCTCATCTCTTCTGCAGAGGGCTGGAGGTGCTGGGTGGAGGAGAGAGAAGGAAGAGGGGGAATGACAGAATATCTCGGTTCTATTAACTCCTCTAGAAAAATACCCTGTGCGACTCTCAGCACTTCCTTTGCAGGAGGACTGTCAATTTAATTAGACTTACCCACTACTTGTTTGTATTCCCCGGGAACAGGGGGATTGGATGCTCTGCACAGGATGTGGGTTCCCAGTTTGGGGGAAGCTATTTGGGGAAGACAATTGCCCTTCCATCCCTGAGGCACAGGGTAGAGTGTCCGCATGACCTCAGCTACTACAAGGTCAGGCACAGCACTAGCAACTTGGTCCTGCCAGAGCTTTTACATTCAGTGGATATGATTAGTTCCTGGAGCATGTGGATGTTTTTTCTCACATGCTCGACTGCCCTTGAACTCCGACCCCTCTGACTTTCTTTGCAAAGTGCTGGTGAGGTCTCACCTCCATGACATGCCTCGATTCTAGAGTAATCTACACAGACCCTCCACTTCCCAGATACAAGGGGCATGCAATGACAGCATCTCTTCTGCAGTTGAACCTGTTGGAACTAACACAGGGCACACAAAGTTTGGTCAGTGGACTGTAAGTATTGAGTAAAGTTGGCAAACTCACCCATTTCCTCCTGGGGTATCTCTGCAAAAGAAAAATGGGGAGGAGAAGAAAACAGTTCAGTGCATGTCCATTGAATTATGAGTTGAAGTGAGTGAATGAGATCCTTTCTTTATTGATTTGTGTAAAAATTGGCCATGCGTAGTGAGCTAGCTATTCAATCTATGGCCTAACCCTATTCTTATCCCACTACACAGTGGATAAAGAAGGGTATGTTCTTACTTTAATCAATTTAAGATGAATCTTCAAGGGCACATCTAATTAGCACAAGGTGAATATGACACACTACGCTCCTCTGCTAATATGGGTTCTGCTATGAAAGGAGCAGTAACACCATTTACATCATGAGCTGCATTCCATTTGCTGTTTCAGTGCAGAGTCCTTTCAATGTGTACATGATCTTTCATACTGTGTCTCTGCAAGAGTAGTTTGGTTCTTGGAGAATACAAACCAGTAGTGGGTGAGTCTATGTTACTTTCAATGATGTATGAGCACCACTGCTCAGAACCAGCAAATGCTCAGATATGACAAAATTAGCCAAGTAAACTGCTCTATCAAAAACAGGAGTAGAGCACAAGGAAGAAAAAGAACAGAGACTTACTTGTCTTTTCCAAGTCTCCTAAAAAAGAAAAAATATATTTAAAGATAACAAAGAACCCTTTTCTAATAATCTGACCAAGAACAAAGGTAACTAATAGTTAAACTATCAAAAGCTCTGTTGATTGGAGAATAGCTATGAGGGAGCAACTAACACAATGAACATCCTAGTGTCTAAGGCCAGAAGGAAGCACTCTCATCATACGTAACATGGGCCAGAGAACTTCCCCCAAACAATTCAGGTTTGCATTACAACAGATTCTTTAGAAAAAACATACAATCTTGATTTGAAAAATTTCCAGGGATCAAGAATCCACCACAACTCCACATGAATTGTTACAACAGCTAATCACCCTCACCCTTAAAAGTTTACACCTTATTTCTAGTCTGACTTCCCTAGTTTCAATTTCCAGCCATTGGATTTCCTAGGCCATTCTCTGCTAGACGGAAGAGCCCAGCATTCACATATTTGTTCTCTATCTACATCCTACAGAGTGTAATCAAGCCACCCCTTCTCTTTGGTAAATTAAACAGATTGAGCTCTTTGAGTCTCTCACTAGAACACATGTTATCTAATCCTTTTATCACTCTGGTGCTCGTCTCTGAACCATCTCAAGATTGACAACTTCTTTCTTCAGTTGGGGACACCAGAACTGCTCACAGTATTCCAGCAATAGAGCCAAACACAGAGCTAATATAATCTCTCTAGTCCTCATTAAAATCATCGTCATTCCCTCTGGCCTGGGGCCCAGCAAACACTTTCCTACTGAAGGGCTTGTGTGAGCTCCCATGAAAAGAGCACAGCTTTCCTGAGATAGAAATTCCACTCACCGGCAGGCCCCATCAATCAGTTCCTCCCCTTCCACTGCAGCGCCTCCTCCCCACCACTGATCAGCTCTTCTGCAGAGGGCAGGAGGTGCTGGGTAGGAGGAACGGGGGAAGTAAGAGGTGAATGAAGGCAGGGCACTCTTGGGATATGGGGTGGAACAGGGCAGTAAGAGGCAGAGTGGGAGGGGGAAGAGGTTACCTAGGGAGGTGGTAGAATCTCCTTCTTTGGAAATTTTTAAGTTCAGGCATGACAAAGCCCTGGCTGGGATGATTTAGTTGGGATAGGTCCTGCTTTGAGCAGGGGGTTCAACTAGATGATTTCCAGAGGCCCCTTTCAACCCTGATAGTCTATGATTCTAAGAGGTGGAGCCTGGGTGGGGCCTTGAGGGAAGGGGTATAGTAGGAGCAGGGCCTGGGGCAGAGAAGTGGTCAAGTACCCACGAAGAAATGAAAAAGTTGGTGCCTGTGCCTACACTGCCCCCACATGACTGGGTAACTGATTCGAACCTTAACACTGGCTCCTTCCTTTTGAAGTGAAAAATCAAAACATTCCATTTTAATACAGAGGAAATAGGAACTTTGGACTCTACTGAGAGGCTTTTGCTTCTTTCCTGTTCTTTTTTTCATCCAAAAAGGTTTTGTCTGCCTGAAATAGACACATTTCCACGGAAAGTTTCTGCCAACACCTTGCTCTCGTCGTGAATATACCGGACCGGAAGACAGACTATCTAGGTTCTATTTCCTGCGCTAGCAAATATTCCTGTGTGACTATCAGCACTTCCTTTGCAGAGGGATTGTCAAAGAGCCAACACTGGGTGATCCACACAAGATGTGGGTTCCAGTTTCGGGGAAGCTCTTTGGGGAAGACAATTCTCCCTCCATCCCTGAGGCACAGGGTGCAGTGTCCACATGGCCTTAGCTACTAAAATGTCAGGCAAAGCACCAGCAACTCAGTCCTGCCACACTCCCCATCCAGAGATTTTTCATTCGGTGGATATATTCACTTCCTGTAGCAGGTGGTTGTTTTTTTCTCATATGCTCAACTGCCCTTGAACTCTGACCCCTCTGACTTTCTTTGCTCAGTGCTGTTGAGGTCTCAGCTCGATGACATACAACAATTCCAGAGTAATCTACACAGACCCTCCACTTCCCAGATCCACTGGGTATGCAATGATAGCATCCCTTCTGCAGTTGAAGTTGTTGTAATCAATACAGGGCACATAAAGTTTGGTCAGTGGACTGTAAGTATTGAGTAAAATAGGCAAACCCACCTATTCGCTGCTGGGGTTCCTCTGCAAAAGAAAAACGGGGAAGGAGAAGAAAACAGTTCAGGGTATGTCCATTGACTATGAATTGTAGAGGGTGAATTAGTTCCGTTCTTTGTTGATTTGCATAAATATCGGCCATGCGTAGTGAGCTAATTGTTCAATCCATGGGCTAGCCCCATTCCTATCCCACTACTTTTGCTTTAATCAATTTAGTCAATTTAAGAAAAATCTTCATGGCCACTACTAATTAGCAAAAGGTGAATATGACACACTACGCTACTCTGCTATTTTGGGCTCTGCTATGAAAGGAGCAGTAACACCATTTACATCAGGAGCTGCATTCCATTTGCTGTTTCAGTGCAGAGTCCTTTCAATGTGTTCAAGGCCTTTCGTACTGTGTCTCTGCAGGAGTGTTATGGTTGGAGAATACAAACCAGAAGTGGGGGAGTCTATTTAAATTTTAACAATGTATGAGCAGCACTGCTCAGAACCAGCAAGTGCTCAGATATGTTATTGACAAAATTAGCCTAGTAATCTGCTCTATGAAAAACAGGAGAAAAAGAAAAGAGACTTACTTTTTGTCTTTTTCAAGTCTCCTAAAAAAGAAAAACATATATTTAAAGATAACAATAGCACCTTTTCTAACAATATGGCCAAGAACAAAGGTAACTAACAGTTAAAATATCAAAAGCTGTATTTATTGGAGAATATCTGTGAGGGAGCAAATGACACAATGAACGTCATAGTGTATAAGGCCAGAAGAAAGCACTCTCGTCATCTATATCATGGCCAGAGAACTTCCCCCAAACAAATTCATGTTTGCATTAGAGCAGATCCTTTAGAATAAACACACAATCTTGATTTGACAAATTTCCAGTGAAATTCCACCAAAACCCTCTGTAAATTGTATAAATGAGTAATCACCGTCACTCTTAAAAATTTATGTCTTTTTTCTAGTCTAACTTTCCTAGTTTCAATTTCCAGCCATTGGATTTTGCTAGACCATTCTCTGCTAGACTAAAGAGTCCATTATCAAGTATTTTTTTTCTATGTACATACATGTAGACTGTAAACAAGTCACTCCTCTGTGGTCAGGTAAATAGATTGAGCTCTTTAAGCCTATCACTAGAACACATGTTATCTAATCCTTTAATCATGCTCATCTCTGAACCCTTGCCAGTTTGACAACTTCTTTCTTCAGTGGAGGACACCAGAACTGCTCATAGTATTCAAGCAACAGAGCCAAATACAGAGCTAATATAACCTCTATAGTCCTAATTAAGATCATCCCCATGCCCTCTGATCTGGGGCCTAGTGAATACTTTCCTACTGAAGGGCTTGTGTGAGCTCCAGTAAACAGGATACACTTTTTCTGAGACAGAAATTGCACTTACCGGCAGGCCCCACCAATCAGCTCCTCTCCCTCTAACCCAGCACCTCCTACCCACCACTGATCAGCTGTTCTGCAGAAGGCAGCAGGTGCTGCATGGGAGAAGTGGGGGAAGGAAGAGGTGGAACAAGGGTTTGATGATCTTAGGAAAGGGGGTGTAACTTGGCAGGAAGAGGGAGAGTGGGAATGGGAAGAGGCAGGGCAGGGGTGGGCCCTTGGAGGAAGGGGTATAGTAGGGGCAACTTGTTGCCAAAAGATGTTATGAAGGCCAAAAATATAAGGAGGTTCCAAAAAAAAAGAATAAGATAAGTTCATGGAGGATCGCTCCTTCAATGGTTATTATCCAAGATGGTTGGGGATGCAAGCTGATGCTCTGGGTGTCCCGAAGCCTCTGACTATCAAAAGCTGGGACTGGATGTCAGGGAATGGATCATTAGATAAATTGCCCGGTTCTGTTCATTCCCTCTGATGCATCAGGCACCGGCCACTGTCAGAAGACGGGATACTGGGATGGATGGATTATTGGTCTGACACAGTATGGCTGATGCTACGTTGCTTTCCTAGAGCCTTTGTTCCCTGTCCCCAGTAAAGTTCCCTGTGTTATACTGTTATTTTGGAGTGTGGCCTTTCATTTGTTGGGACTTGTATTAGTGTATTGTGTTGTTCATGTGCTGGGTTATATTTCTTGTAAATAGCTAGGTGACATTAGTCATTTTACCAAGAGACAGCACCCCTGTGTCCCAAGCACAGACAGGAGTCACCTTGGGTGGAGGCACCAGGCACTGAAATAAAGAACCCAGGACCCAGTGCATGCCAGGGGAGAAGAAAAGCCACTCTGATTATCAAGCAGCAAGGAGGAGGTTTAAGGCACATGGTGGAAGGAGGAGGGAAGGGGGCTACATGAATACAATGTTGGCATTTCCCTCCAAGAGCTGTCTCTGCTGCAGGGAGGGCTAAAGGAGCCTCCGACTTCTGAGAAGCACAACAAAATTGCCAGGGAGTCAGACTGCAGGGATGGGGAATTCCCCTGGTGCCAGTGACAGACAGGTTTGATTGTGAACCCAGGCTGCAATCAGGCAGAGGTTTTCCTCCCTTTTAAGGGAGCTGGAAGCCCTAGAAAAGTGAAGAAACACCCAGTATTCATACTTTTATCAAAAATGAAAGAAAAGGTTTTGTTTAAACTTTCCAAAAACAAAATCATTGCATTTGAGGAAAGTCAGGGACAGACCACTTGCAACTCCAACTGTGATTATTTCACTAAATTATGAGGAACTGATAATAGGAGAGTTTTATAATGGAAAGTCCATATCCTCTTTCTCTAGAAAGGTGACTGCCATATGAGCTGTGATGCATAACAGTTTTAAGATCAGTGAATGACTGTATTCACTGGAAATACATGGAAATACACTTCTCTTACCTAATCTAGCTCTCAGTGTTCATAGCACTGAAAGAAAGGCAGGCAGAGGGTCAAGAGAGTCTAATTCAGCCCAATCTAATTCCCAGTGAAATCAATGGAAGCAATCATACACTTTATCCAACTGCTGTTGGAAGAACAGAAAACATTTAAAGCTTCATACTGCCCTACAGTAGCTCTTGGCGCATGAAATAACCAATCATATTTTCATGTGTGCTTTATCTTTGTGACTGGGTGAAATGTGCCCATTGCTGATGGATTAACAGGTATTTAGGAAATCTTACATTCTTCAGAATGTTCTTCTTTCTTTCCTAGAGGAGAAGAAGCAAACAAACTCAAAGAAGCTCAATTTTAAGGAGGTTTTTGACATGTAAACAAGATGTGAACAAATACACTTGTCTACCTTACAGCAAGATCTCTCTTGAGGGCTCCTAGATGAACCATGAAATGGTCAACCACACTTGTTGGACTTGTGAGAGAAGCAGATGAGGCTCCTAGCAGCTGTGAAAAGACCAAGTAGCTGCCTCTGAAGCAGGCAAGAAGGCCTCAGAGCTCACTCGTTCCAGAGTAATTCTAGTTTTCCCAGCCGCACCACAGAGAAAGAAGAGATGAGAAGAAAAAATATGCAAAAAATATTTTTGCAAAAAAAGGAAGGGTTCAATTAGGTAGGTAATTTATGTTGATAGCTTTGTGGGTCACTGCCTGCTTTTGTGAAGTACTGAGCATCCTCAATTCATATTTGGTCAAATTCATAAATCTTATTCAGGTGCAACTCAAGGAAAATTCTCAAAAGCATAGATAGTTCTCGGAAAACATCTGCTCAATGTGTATCAGCAGTCAAAAGGGCTAACAGAATGTGAGGAACCATTAGGAAAGAGATAGATAATAAGACAGAAAATAATATAATGCCACTATATAAATCCATGGTACACCCACGTCTTGAATACTGTGTGCAGTTCTGGACACCCCATCTAAAAAAATGTATGTTAGAATTGGGAAAAGTACGGAGAAGGGCAACAAAAATTATTAAGGGTATGGAATAGCTCCCATATAAAAAGAGATTTAGAAGACTAGGACCGTTCAGCTTGGAAAAGAGATGACAAAGGGGGAATATGACAGAGATCTATGAAATCATGAATGCTGTGGAAGAAGAGAAAAGGGAAATATTTACCCATTCACATAACACAACAACTAGGGGTTACTTGATTAAATCAATAGGTTTAAAACAAAAGAAACAAATAAACACAAGGAAGTACTTTTCACACAGCACACAGTCAACCCATGGAACTCATTGCTTGGGGATATTAACATTCGCTAACTTATTTTAAATATCTTGAACATCATAAATTAGCCACTTTCAGTGAGGTTCATGTGGACAAATATTTGGATCCGGTACTTTTGCTATCAGTAAATCTGACCAGCATTGTGTTCTCTCTGCTGCTGTCAGTGAGCTTCGCCATTGTTTCGTTCAAGCAAAATTAACCTCATTCACATGCAATATGACAGGTTTTTCCAAGGCCAAAAGGGACCATTGTGACTATCTAGTCTGATCACCTCTAGAACCCAGGACAGAGAACTGCCCCAAAATAATTCCTAGAGCAGAGGTTCTTTTATAAAAACCATCCAATCTTGATTTAGAAATTGCCAGGGTTGGAGACTCCACCGCAACCCTTGGTAAATTGTTCCAATGGTTAATCACCCTCACTAATAAAAATTTACACCTTAAATTTTGGTTAATCACCCTCACTATTAAAATTTTACACCTTATGCAAATGAAACAAAAGAAAATTAAGTTAACTTACTTCTGCATTTTCTAAAAAGAATGGTGACAAGAAACAGGACAACAATAAAAAGGACGACAGTCACAGCAACAGGCAGCAATAAATTGATTAAGGCACCTACAGAGAGATAGAACATGTTACTATCTCCACCATGAATCAGAGAGGTAGCCGTGTTAGTCTGGAATTGCAGAAGTGACAAAGAGTCCTGTGGCACCTTAAAGACTAACTAAAGTTTTAGAGCATGAGCTTTCGTGGGCTAATACCCACTTCGTCGGGTGCATGCAGTGGAAGTATCCAGGGGCAGGTATAAACAGGTAGGCAAGAACCAGGTGGGAGATAACAGGGTTAGTCCAGTGAGGCTGAACCAGCTTGTTATCTCTAATCAGGGAGGGTGAGATGTTTCTCTAGCAGCTGAATTGGAGGTGTGAATAGCGAGAGAAGAGAAGCTGCTTTTGTAGTTAGCTAGCCATTCAAAATCTTTGTTCAATTTTTGTTGTTGTTTTTAATCTTTGTTGAAGAGAAGCTGCTTTTGTAGTTAGCTAGCCACTCATAATCTTTGTTCAATTTTTGTTGTTGTTTTTAATCTTTGTTGTTTTTTGTTGTTGTTTTTAATCTTTGTTCAATTTGGCACACAAAGTTTGGTCAGTGAGTAAAATAGGCAAACTCACCCATTTCCTCCTGGGGTTCCTCTGCAAAAGAAAAATTGGGAGGAGAAGAAAACAGTTCAGGGTATGTCCATTGACTTATGAATTTTAGAGGGTGAATGAGACCCTATACTTGTTGATTAGTATAAATATTAGCCATACATAGTGAGCTAAGTCTTCAGGGTGTGGGCTAGCCCCATTCCTTTCCCGCTATGTAGTAGATAGAGACGATTATATTCTTGACTTAATCAGTTTAAGAAAAAGCTTCATAGCCACAACTAATTAGCATGAGGTGAATATGATACACTACGCTCCTCTGCTCCTATGGGTTCTGCTATGAAAGGAGCAGTAACACCATTTACATCATGAGCTCCATTCCATTTGATATTTTAATGCAGAATCCTTTAAATATGTACATGGCCTTTCATACTGTGTCTCTCCAAGAGTGTTATGGTTCTTGGAGAATACATACCAGGAGTGGGGGAGTCTATTTAAATTTCAACAATGTTTGAGCAGCACTGCGCAGAACCAGCCAGTGCTCATATATGTCATTGACAAAATTAGCCACATAATCTGCTCTGTCAAAAATAGGAAAGTGGGGTGAGATCTAATAACTCAATGAATATTCTTTTCGTTCTACAAGACCCACACAGCAGTAGAGCACAGGGAAGAAAAAGGACACAGACTTACTTATTCCCTTTTCCAAGTCTCCTAAAAAAGAAAACATATATTTAAAGATTTAAATATTTTATTTTTGTAATAATATAGCCAAAAACAAGGGTAACTAATAGTTAAAATATCAAAAGCTGTATTTACTGGAGAATAGCTGTAAGGGAGCAAATGCTACAATAAACTTCATAGTGTCTGAGACCGGAAGGAAGCACTCTCATCATCTATGACATGGGCCAGGAACTTCCCCCAAGCAATTCATGTTTGCATTAGAGCAGATCCTTTAGAAAAAACATACAATCTTGATCTGAAAAATGTCCAGTGACGGAGGATCCACCACAGCCCCTCGTAAACTGTTACAATGGCTAATCACCCTCACCCTTTACGCCTTATTTCTAATCTGACTTTCCTAGTTTCAATTTCCAGCCATTGGATTTTGCTAGACCATTCCTAGTGGTCAATCTTTTCTGATTGTTGAAATATGGTAACCCTAGTCTCAGCTCTATGACATACATGAGTCCAGAGTCCCCTATATGAACTCTCCTCTTCCCAGACCCAAGAGCAATGAGAGAATCCCTGCTGCAGTCGGGGCGGTTAAAACCCATACAGGGCACACAAAGTTTGGTCTGTGGACTGTAAGAGGCAAATATGACATATGATGCTCCTCTACTAATATGTCCTTAGTCAGGGCTCCCTCCATGTACGTACTTATAAAGTGTGATTAAGTCACCCCTTCGCTTTGGCAAGCTAAACAGATTGAGCTCTGCAATCTACCAATACAAGGTATGTTTTCTGCTACCTTAATCAATTTTGTGGTTCTTCTCTGACACCCCTTGCATTTATCAACTTTGTTCTTCAACTTGGCACATCAGAACTGGAC
>ML679266.1:45826-87141 GCA_007922305.1 Dermatemys mawii
GTGTGCTCTACTGCTGTGTAGGAGTCTTGTAGAATGAAACGGAAAATCTTTGATTTCTTAGGGCTCACCCCACTTTCCTGTTTCTGATAGAGCGGAGTCCTTGGCTAATTTTGCCAAGAACATTTGTGAGCATTTGCTGGTTCTAAGCAGTGCTTCTCATACATTGTTGAAATTTCAATAGACTCACCCAGTACTGGTTTGTATTCTCCAAGAACCATAACACTCTTGCTGAGAGACAGTACGAAAGGCAACATACACGTTGAAAGGACTCCGCATTAGAATAGCAAATGGACTGGAGTTGGTGATGTAAATGGTGTTACTGCTCCTTACATAGCAGAGCCCATCTTAGCAGAGGAGCGTAGAGTGTCATATTCACCTTTTGCTAATCAGTTGTGGCTATGAAACTTTTCTGGATATTGATGAAAGGAAGGCTATCGTCTTCTCTATCTACTGCGTGGCAGGATAGGAATGGGGCTAGCCGTTAACGAGGACTATCGAGGTTATATCAGCTCTGTATTTGTCTCTATTGCTAGACTACTGGGTGCAGTTCTGGTGTCCCCAACTGAAGGAAGAAGTTGTCAAACTGGAGAGGGTTCAGAGAAGAGCACCAGAATCATGAAGTGTGCTCTACTCTTGTTTAGGATAGAGCAGATTACTTGGCTAATTTTGTCAATAAGATATAGGAGCTCTAGCTGGTTCTGAGCAGTGCTGCTCATACATTGTTTAAAATTAATAGACTCCCCCTCTCCTGGTTTGTATTCTCCAAGGGCCATAACACTCCTGCAGAGACAGATTATGAAATACCATGTAGACTTTGAAAGACTCTACACCGAAACAGCAAATGGAGCCAAATACAGCTCATGCAGCTCATGATGTAAATGGTGTTAGTGCTCCTTTCTTAGCATAACCTATGTTAGTAGAGGAGTGTAGTGTGTCATATTCACCTTTATGAATATGACATATTCACTTTTAGTCGGGGCCATGAAGCTTTTTCTTAAATTTATTAAAGCAAGGATATAATTTTTTCTATCTACTACGTAGCGGGATAGGAATGGGGCCAGCCATTAATGAGGATTATGGAGATCATATTAGCTCTGTATTTGGCTCTATTGTTGGAATACTGCGTGTAGTTCTGGTGTCTCCAACTGTGGAAAGAAGTTGTGAAACTGTGAAAGGTTCAGAGAAGTGCACCAGATTATTTAAAGGATTAGATAACATGTGTTCTCCTGTTAGACTCAAAGAGCTCTGTCTATTTAATTTACCAAAGAAAAGGGGTGTCTTGATGTCACTCTTTGTTTAGGTAGATAGAGAACTAGTACTTGATAATGGGCTCTTTAGTCTAGCAGAGAATGGTCTAGGAAATCCAATGGCTGGAAATTGAAAGTAGGAAAGTCAGACTAGACATAAGATGTACATTTCTGAGAGTGAGGGTGATTCGCTGTTGTAACAATTTACGATGGGCTGTGGTGGATCCTCCATCGCTGGAAATTTATCAAATGAGGATTGTATGTTTTTTCTGTAGGATCTGCTTTAATGCAAATATGAATTGTTTGGGGAAATTCTCTGGCCCCTGTTAAAGCACCCACCGGCAGGTCCTGGCTATTGGCTTCTCCACTGCAGCTTCTCCTGACTTGTGCAGAAGAGCTTATCAGTGATGGAGAGGCGGTGCTCACATGGAGCGGGAGGAGCTGATTGGCGGGGTCTGCCAGTGAGTGCTGAGCACCCACTTTTTTTTGTGTGTGGTTTCTCCAGTCCTGGAGCACCGATGATTTCGGTGCCAGGGCGGTTGTTGAGAAGTAAGAAATGTTCATTAACCCAATTTTCAGAAAAAAAGACAAATAAGAGAGATGGGAGCCTGTATCTCATTTTACAAACAGTGGCAGGACGGGATGAATGATTTTGCTTTGACTTCTGAGGTGATCACACAGAGTGGGATTTCATCAGGGAAATATTTAGCAGCTCCCTCTAGATTACACCCAGCAAATCATGGTGAGTCTTAAACATCTCTGTGGAGTTTCATACAGTGTCCCGATGGGGAACTCTCGATATTGAAAGGACAGAGCATCCCCTTGGATGGGAAACTTCTGCTGAAAACTTCAGGGGCCTTTAATTGCATCATGCACCAATGACTGGGATTCTCCCCTCACACAGCAGAGTGCAGAGCATGCTGGATTAACCACAGAGACCAGGAATCTGACAGATGCCAGGTCTCATGCTCAGAGACCTTGTGCCTTTCTGCCAGAAGAGTTTCCTGGGTTCCCCTGTCCCTGGCAGCAGGGTGCTGAGGGTGCTGTTCCCCTGCGTGCCTGAGATCTCCAGTAAGAGCTGTTAACCCCTAGATCTACAATCCCACCTACTGTTCCCCAGGGTGATCTCATTCAAGAAACCACTCACCATTGCTGTCCATGGCTGGGCCAGTCCGACACACATTGTCTGTGATCTGAACAGGAGCAATTTCTTTCTCAGCATGGCTGTACCCTTTTCCTTGAACCCCACAAAACCCCTTCAGTAGGAATAGGTTAGGTAGGCAGTGGGCCAGAGGGCATGAAGATGATCTTAAGTAGGACTCTGAAGGTTAGTTCTGTCTTTGGTTCTGCCATTGGAATACTGTGTCCATTTCTGGTGTCCCCAACTGAAGAAGGAAGTTGATTAACAGGAGAGGGTTCAGAGAAGAACAAGAGAAATGATTAAAGGATTAGAAAACATATTTTATAGTGATAGACATCAGGAGCTCAATCTGTTTTGCTGAACAAAGGAAAGGGGTGACTTGATCACACTCTATAATTAAGTACCTGAGGAACAAATATTTGACATCAAACTAAATTTTTACTCACTATATCCTCCTCTTTCCAACTGAACCAACCAACCCATCTTCCCTCATTATTCACTTAACCTTATGGTAGCAAATAGGACTAAATACTATATACTCTGGACATCAGACATGCACTAGCATTCTACCTTGAGAGAACCAAGCGTGATAAAGATGAGGTAATAATTGGACTAGTTAAACAGAAATTAAAAGGTACAGTCCCCAAAGTGTTTTGTCTGCAAGCTGTAGAAACTTTTTGAAAACACCATAATACAGGCTCAAGTAAAATGTATACCACAGATTTTAAAAAAATCATATTAAGAGGGCCAAGAATGTTCCACCAAGGCTAAACGACAAAGTAAAAGAAGCAGTTAGAGGCAAAAAGGCATTCATTTAAAATTAGAAGTAAAATCCTACTGAGGAACATAGAAAGGAGCATTAACTCTGACAAGTTAAGTGTTCAAGTACCATTAAAATAGGCCAAAAAAATATTTTGAAGAGCAAGTAGCTGAAGGTTTAAAAATGCAACAAGGAAACCTGAAGTACATCAATAGCAGGAAGCAGGTTTGGGAGGAGAAGAGTCTTTCCCAAACAGCTCCAGAACTCCCCCAGACTGGAAACCCAGGTCCTATGCAGAGCACCCAGGGGAAACTTTTGAAAATTCTCCTGCAAGAGAAGTGCTGATAGTCACCCAGGAATGCTTGCTAGATGAGGAAATACAACCCAGATATTCTCGCTTCCAGTCCAGTGTATTCACTACTAGACCAAGAGCTGTTAAAAACTTTCCAATGGAACGTTTGTGTTTCAAAAAAAAGAAAATTGTTTGGGGGAAAATAAAAACAAAGCATTTCAGTGAGGTCAAAACTTTCCTTTTTGACTGGATTGAAATGGAATTTTTGGATGTTTTTCATTTAAAAAAAGGAACAAAATGTTTAATTTCATAAAATAATGTTCTGGTTGACCTGAACATTTGGAGGAAATTTCAAAATTCCTTGTTTTCATTCTTTTTAGAAGAAAAAAAGAATTTTACAATAATGGAATTTCCCAGGAAATGGGAATTCTGGTTTCTGCCCAGCTCTAACTAAACCATGTTCTCAGCCTCTTTCTTATAGGGCCATTTTTATTCCTGTACCTTAGTATGTGTTGTCTGTTTCCATAACTCTGAATTTCCATTGAAATCAAGATGAATTTTAAGTGAACTGTTGTTACGAGGCCTCGTGAATGAAATCTGGTCCAACGCTGGTTCATTTGTATTAGATGAAAGTGGGTTAGAACATTTTTCTACCTACTCTCATTTCTCTGTTATTTTTTCTGTGCTCATCTCCATTGATTCTGAACACATTGTAATTTCTAATAGTAAAATTATCAAAGTTGCTTTGTCTTTCTCCCTCACTATGACATCTTTCCTGACTTGATTATTAGTGGTGGTTGGTTAGTTTGGTTTTCCCTTTTTTAACTGAGGAAATGCAGGGGTCAGAGTAATGGTTCCTATAGTTCAGTCTGAAGATGATGAGCTCCAGAGTGGTGTTTTCAATAAACAGTTTGGACTCAATTTTCATCCCATTGAAGTCAAAAGCTGCTTGTCAGGAATCGTAGAAGATTATGATTGGAAAATATCTCACGCGGTCTCTAGTCCAACCCCTTGCTCAGAGCTTCAGTGCTTGTGGGACTGGGTTGTGGGAAGCCCAGGATCCGGCTCCAGGGTTCTCTGACCAGCTCTAGTCAGGATCTTTCTGCTTTTGCAGTGAGAGGAAGGTGGGTAAGTTTTGCAGTTGAGATTCAGGGCTGTCAAGTATTTCCAGTGGCAGGTGGCCTCTCAAACACTATAGCATAGAAGTGGTACAATTTCTTTTGTGCACCATTTTCAGACCCTCTCCCTCCTGAGAGTGTCTTACAGGATCTGCTGTGCCAGAACCAAAGTGAGTGTATGGGCAGGGGGAGGGAGCAGGGGAAAGTAAAGGAGGGTTCAACACACACTGCTCTTCTGTTGCCCCTTTTCTTGGTATTCAAAGCTCCTTCTTCAGATCCATGGAATTTTATGTAGAGAAAGAGTGAGCCGGGGACTGGGCTGGATATGTGTGAGGATAAGGCACCTTTTCTCCTTCACCAAAAGAGAGAGTCCCCATAAAACACAATCCTGTTCAGAGAACTTTTCATTTTTTAACTATTCGTTCTGTTTGGGGTGGTTGCAGACATGTATTCCTCTCAGGTGTGTTTGTGCCAAGTGCACTGGGGCTGGAGATTTCCCCTCTAGCTGTACCCGTCAGGGCAGCACATGTGCTCAACACCTCCATTTGGTCCCTCCAGAGGTTATATAAGGGTGGCACTGCCCCGATGCCCGCTCAGTTCCTTCTTGATGCCAGAAGGCCTTAGTTGGAGTTTCCCAGGCACATTTTCTCTTTATATTTTCGTTCTGCATCCTGTTGTTTTGCTAAATTTTTCAATTTCAAAATAGTTTTTAATAGTTGTCCATGGTATATCCTACAGTCTAATTTAGATTCAGTGTAGTATTTATACATAATCATTTTAATGTTTTGTGTTACCTAGCAACAAGGGGTATGCAGTGTTCTCCAGACTTCAGCATTGCCCATTATGATTGGAAAATATCTCAGGCAGCCTCTAGTCCATATCAGTAACTCATACACTTGCTCTTTGCTTCACCCAGGAGTGGGTCACATTACAGAGAGTTTTTGTTCTTTTAAAAAGAGAACACAGATGTTAAGGAAACTTTATCTGAAGCAGCAGTTGGTGGAGGAGCCATAAGGCCTGTGTTGGTATCAATACTTTCCACCGCCTGTGGATCTGACCACCCTCAGCTGCCTTCCACCCCTGAAGTGGCAGAGGACAGACCCTGGGACTCTGATTCTCCCGCAAAGAGAGAAGTTGCTGTATGTCTCGGGGACCGCCTTGAAAGAGGACCCATGAGACAGATTGGGGAAAGGGAGGATTCATCATCTTCCTCCTCAAAGACAGACTTGAGATGTCCCCATGGTAACCAGGGTTTTCTGGGACAGGAGTTTTCCTGTACCATAGTGTTGACTCTGGATCCATCTGGGGGATGGCTGTCCAATCCAGTACCTATAGACACAGGTGTGGCAGTAATGGACTTGTTTTGTTTGTCATGCCAACCTCAACACTACCTTAGGAGTCAGTGGGACTAGCGATACCATCTGCTATTCCAGGCCCTTCAGCTTCTTCAGCACTGGGGCCAACATGGATGCCATCAGCATCCTTGATACTGGTGATGAAATAGACACTATCTTCAGCACAGGGATAGGAAGAGAAGAGTGTCTCTTTCCTACCCCCAAAATGGGGCACCCCTGTCCTCTGCAGTGCATACTTGATTCCTCTCTCCCTGTGTGGAAGGGAAAAAGGGCTGCAGTCCATTATCTGGATGTCAAAGCCCATGAACTCCACACTTTTCCCCATTCCACATAAATATCTGTAAGATTAATCATCCAGACCAGGGGGTCTCCAAACTTTGAGATGAGGGCCATATTAGATTTTTGAAGGGGCTTCATGGGCCAAAGCGACTGTGAAAAAGTTCAGTATATGCAAATATATGCAAAATTCCCCTTGCCCCAGCCACTGCCACACCCCCTCTTTATTCCTCCAACCACTGCCGCGGGGGCACTCACCCCTCCGCACATGGGGCTGCCGCAGCAGATTGCAGGGGGTGGAGGGGGGGGGGCAGCGGCAGCTTCTCCACATGCCTGCTCGGCTGGAGGGCTGGACAAATCGAAGCCGTGGGCTGCATCTGGCCCCCAGGCTGTAGTTTGGAGACCCCTGACCATAAACCACCATCACAGTAAATTCTTCCATCTATCTGGCTATCAATTTCTCTAGCTCTTTTAAAATTTAAGTCATCATGGATTTCAAACAATTTAATACATTTACAGTAGACTCTCGATTATCCAGGATGATAGGGAAAAAATTAATCCTGGTTAATAAAATCCTGGATAATCACCATCCATAGGAAATATGCGAAAGGGAGGGGGTTGGTTCACCAGCCACCCTGAGCCAGGAGGAGGGGATGTTTGTTCACTGGCTGCCCTGCGCCCTGATGGGGGCGTTTTTTGTGTGTGCTTGGGGCGGCAACAAAGCCAGAGCCAGCCCCTGTGAATTACGTGTATTTTTTTTGAGATCCTGGTTAATCCACATCCTGGTTAATCCAATCCTGGATAGTCGAGAGTCTACTGTACTGGATAATCTTTGATGCATGGTACCAAGGAAAACACTGAACAAGAGTTTAAAAGGCTGTAATATTTTTTTTTTCAGATGAAATGAAGAAGGAACTAGGTGAGTGAAGACCTAGGTACATCCTTGCTGATGTCCCCACTCCCATTGCCTGGATATCTGGAGAGAAGGGCCATTTCTCCTGTCTCTCATCCATCTCCCTGGCTCTTCTGATGGAGAAGGGGATCCTGACAGTCCATGTTCTTCCCCATACATAGCAGGGAATACAGCAGCTCCGGGCAGACATATTGCATCTCCCCACACTGCTCACACATATCAGGCAGCACGGGGTATGTGGCCTGATCCCTGTTGTCTGTCTCAGCCTGAGGGGTGGAACAGACCCACTGTCTCCTTGACAGCCACATATGGGGTCCAGAACACCTCAGTAGCTACTGCTAGAGTGTCACAGATTTAGAGTATGTCTGCGCAGCAGCTGGGGTGTGTAACTGCCAGTGCAAGTAGACAGACACCTGCCAGCTCTACTCGAGCTAGCAGGCTAAAAATAGCCATGTGAGTGCAGTGAGATGAGTAGCAGCTCAGACTGGCGGCCTGAACACGTACCCAGGGGTCAGGTGGATTGGACTCATGTGACTAACCCAAGCCAGCATGGTCACTCTGCTGTTTTTAGTGCATTAGCTCAAACAGAGCTGGCACACGTATGTCTACCATGCTGGGTATTACACCTCCCAGCTGCAATGTTGACACACATTGGAGGGAATTGTCCTTCTGTGTCCTGCCTAGTAGGAGCTGGGTTGCTGTGAATACAGCCTCTGGTGGTTGGAAACATTGTGTGTGTTAATGGGAAGGCTCATTTTCTGTTTGAGTGAGAGGGGAAAGGGTGAGAGGGAATTAGATCAAAGCCACTGAGAGCAGGTAACATGGGGAGGTGACGCACTGGCTGGAGGTTCAAGACAGAGCAGATCTCAGACAGAGCAGGACTCCTGCCCTGGTTTCTAATCTGAGCTCAGAACAGCCCACATGTGTGTGACAGAGAGAGAGCGCACATGACCGTTCAAGTGCCGTTTTTGTCTATATTAACTCCTGCAAAAGGAATCACCCCCTAATGCGTCTGGCATCCTCACTTGCCCTCAGTCTGGAACTTCCCTGCTGCTGGAGAGAGGAAATCTACAGTCAATGCCTCTCTTAATTCAATATCTGTTGTTTTCTTACTTTCGTTTCAGAATGGATAAAGGTTCAGAACAATTCAGGTAACAGAAAACACAGCACATGGATAGAGGTGCTAATACTATGGTGATAGATGCAGTGTGAGAACCTCAATACATTAGAATCTATTCCATTAAAGTTTTATTATAGTTTTAAACTGTAATCAAACTAGAAAGACAACCTGTTCTTATCAGAGACACAGCTCCTACGGTCCTTCCCAGCTCCTAAACTAATGTCAAGGCCTGATTCTGACTTTATTTACATCAATTTCACACCATTGTCACTTCACTGACTTGCATGTAGTTACTCCTGAATTACAACAGTCAGTTCAGAATCAGCCCCCCGTGAGAGATTTCTCTGAGTGACGACTGATGGTTGATTTTCAAAAACATCTAAGTGATTTCAGAGCACAAATTTCATTGCAACTCAATGGGGCCTTGTAAAAGGGACCTATATCTGTTACCACCCCACTGTGGCAGGTTGGAGAGATTCACCAGCTGACTCCATCCTCCTTATGCCTTCACTCTCAATTCTGTATTTGTCAAATTCATTGTCTAGCTCTTTGGCTGGGTCCTTAATACTCTCAGGGCTTGATTACACTAGCACTTTATAGCGCCATATAGCCTCCAGGAGTGCTATAACCTCCTACCCGTCCAGACTGGCGAGGCATGTAGAGCACTATAAACCCACAGTTATACCGGTCCTGGTAATCCTCCCTTCCCAGAGGATTAACAGCTATTGTGTATTGACTGCTCCATATTATCTCCAGTGTGAATGGGCATTAACACTTCAAGCGCTTTAAGTGATCTCTGGAGATGCCCGAGCCATTTAAGGCAATTGATGTCTCTTCCCTTTGTTTTGAACTCCGCTGGAGGAATGCGGAAGTACGTTTTCAGAGTTTCTCTCTTAACTCCGCAGATAAGCAATGCAAATGTTTACCTTGTGAGCGAGCTTAAAGCAGAATGTCTTTGAAATGCAGAGCCTAAAAACCTTATGCTGACACACTATCACCAGGCAAAAAAAGCCACTCGGTCTCTTCCTCCGCATACACACAACACCTTCCCCCTCACCCTCTTCGTTTGAAAAGCACGTTGCACCCAGCTGAACAGTGAGAGAGCTGCCCATAATGCACCACTCCCATGCCACTGCAAGTGCCGCAAATGTGGCCACGCTATACCGCTGGCGGGTCTCAGTGTGGACACGCTACAGCACTATCCCTATAGTTGTATACAAGGACAGGTATAATCAAAACCGCTATAAAGCTGTAAGTGTAACCAAGCCCTCAGTTCCATTTAAGGTCATAGGGAATTGGAAGTTCCTTGACTTAGGCCATGGTTACACTGGCACTTTATAGCGCTATAAAGCCCCCACGAGCGCTATAACCTACTCCCCGTCCACACTGGCAAGGCACTAATAGCGCTATAACCGTGGAGTTATAGCGCTATTATAAATACATCTCCTCATGGGGAATAAGGGCTGTAGCGCAGCTGCTGTAGCGCTACAGCAAGAATGTGGACACCCACTGCGCTACAAGTAATCTCTGGAGATGCCTAGAGCCATTTAAGGCAATTGACATCTCTTCCCTTTGTTTTGAACTCAGCTGGAGGAATGCGGAAGTACCTCTTTAGAGTTTCTCTCTTAACTCGGCAGATAAGCAATGCAAATGTTTAAGGAGGGAGCCTGTGTGAAAACAAAGCCTTCTGTGAACGGAGGCTCACTGACAGGCTTTCAGAAAAACGGAAAAACCACTGTCTCTCTCCCTCCACATACACACAACGCATCCCCCCTCACCCCCCTCGTTTAAAAAGCACGTTGCACCCAGCTGAATGCTGGGATATCTGCCCTAATGCGCTGCTCTTAATGCCGCATTAAGTGCCCCAAATGTGGCCATGCTATACCGCAGGAGCATCTGAGTGTGGACATACAATAGCGCTATACATATTACTGTATAAGGGGACCTCTATAACCTATAGCGCTATAATCTTGTAAGTGTAACCATACCCTTAGTGGGGCTAGAGAGTCCGAGATCTCCATGTTTTGGAGCCACCTTCTCCAAATTCCTTGGCTGGAGTAGGTGGGAGAACCTGGGCCCATCCACTCCACTGGGTTCCATCTCAGGGTCCTTGTTTGGAACAGCCAGAACCAGCCCTTCTCTGTTGCTTGTGGTTCCCTGAGCTGCCTCCTATGGCTCCTGTTCTGGAGGCTTCTCCAGCCTCTTGCTCTGCTTCTCTTTCTTTGGTGTGTTGGCTTCTCAAGCAGCTTCTCCCCAGTGCGCTGGAGGGATCCTCTCTCTGCAATCCCTCTGCCTCTCTGGCTGCTGCCTTTCTCCCCAGGAGCTCCCCTTCTCACCGAGGCCCTTATCCTGTTAGCAATAGCCGGTGCTTCCCTGCGTGATTCCCTCCCCCCTCCCCCCGTTACTCAGTGAGGTAACTACTCCCAGGTGAACTTGAGCTTCCTCATGCCCCCTGGTGGAGCCTGTCACGGGAAGGCTGGGCCCCTGACCTCTTCAGAGGGCAGCTACCCTCTAACAGACCTGCGCTCTCAAGTTATTTCAGCCCAGCTGCTCCAAGGTAATGATCCCAATGGGAGTTAGGCATCTACTCTTGGAGGAGCTGGGCCTCAGTGTTTACTTGGAGCAGGGTTTAAAAAGTGCCTAAGAAGGAACTTGGGACTTTGCCCACGGTGAAGGTGCAGATGATGTGGTGGCAGGAATGAGGACTGCGATGAGAATCATAACGCAATGGTGGTGGGACCACGAAGAGGACTGGAGCGGTGACAGGCATGGTCAGGAGCAAGTTGATAAGGTTTATGAGGACAGCATGATGAAGACAGTGGTGGGACCATTGGCTCCGCTGATAACGAAGACCGACTGTGATGTTGCTGATTATAATAATTATAGTGAGAGAAGGTTAAAATGCTGCTGAGGCGAGGAAGGACACAGTGATAGTGATCTGACAGTGAAAATAGTGCAGATAATAATTTACTTGTTACAGCAGTTTTCTGCTGACCATCTCAGAGCTCTTTACAAACAATTATAAAACACCTGATGAGGTTGACACCATACTGAGCTTAGTGAGGAGTAAACCAGCTATCAGAGAGCTTCTGTAACCTGACCAATGTCACATAGCAGTAGAGCTGGGAACAGAACCTAGGAGTCCTGATTCCAGGTCTAATTATTAGGTAAAACTTTATTTTAATGAATAAGTAGAATGGTTTCTTATTTATGTGCATCATATTTATTTACAATGATAGTAATAGGGGTATGTTGACATGACCAGTGTTTGAGATCTTTATAATCCAATTCTGTGATTTATGATGAACAACTCATCATTGTTAGCTGTCATAGGAAACATATTTTTGCTATTTGTTCCACACAAAACATCTCATGATGTGAGACACACAGTGGACCTGATTCAGCTCTCAGTTACAATGGTGATCCATCATAACTCTGGATTCACACTTGTGTAACTGAGCTCAGAATCTGGCCCAATTTGAGTGCTAATGTGATAATTCTGCATCACTTTTATTTTTGAGGAAATATCACTCATGACTCATTTCCAACAGAGCTCCATGCAACATGGAATTGGAGAGTGTGCAGCACGGGTCAAGTCCTGCAGTCCTTACTCAGGCAAAACTCCGACTGAAATCAGTGGAAGCTTTGCATGAGGAGGATCTGCAGAAGAAGGCCCCATGGGGTATATTTCCCCCTCACTGTAATTTATACTGGCATTATAGGAGTGACTCTGAAAACTAAAACTCTCTTCCTGCAGATGACATCACTCTTGCTGCAGACACAGCCCACCCCAACCTCTCCATTGCTGGAGATAAGAAGAGTTTTAAACATGAAGCCCAACCTCAAAAGGTTCCATCAAATCCAGAGAGGTTCGATTCAACTGTCTGTGTGTTGGGCTCAGAAGGATTCTCCTCTGGAAAGCACTACTGGGAGGTGGATGTCACAAGCAGCACTGACTGGGACCTTGGAGTGGCCAGAAAATCTGTAGCGAGAAAAGGAAAACTTTCCCTGTCCCCTAAAGATGGATTCTGGGCTCTGGGTCTGAGTGGGAGAGATTATTGGGCAAAAACAGACCCATGGACCCAGGTCACAGTGCAGAAAAAGCCCAAGAGAATTGGAGTTTACTTTAGTTACCGAGAGGAGCGGGTGACTTTTTTCAATGTAACTGACATGTCTGTGTTGTTCACATTTAGCAATTGTTCATTCTCAGGAGAAGTTTATCCATTCTTTAAAAATTCACACAAAGAGACAACAATGAGAATTTGTTCAGTTAAAGAGGAATAAATATAACATGACACTGATGCTGATTTGATACTGATGTAACTGAAATCAAGATTTTCATGACTATTTTGATGTAAAAAAAATCTGTATTTTCTAAATGTACATTGTCGTGCTGTCTTCATTACATGTTTTGCAATAAAATGTTTTCATTTCCTTGTGACTTTTGTCCAATACAATATTTGACAAGCACAGTGTTTCTGGGGAATTTGATGCAGCTGTTAAAAACAAGAAAACACCATCCATCCTCTCTAACACTTTCCTTATTGGCAGCTTCACCTCGGAGGCAAAATAACAAGAATCTCATCGCTAATTTCAGCATTTTCCTCTATAATAAAAGATAGATAACATGGATATCTCACTAATAACCATATTTTGGGACGGTATTATACTGTATTATGAAGCTGCAGTTGCTGGAACAAAATTTAGACAGACAATAGATTTCCACTATAAACCCAATTTTTACACATCCACCTCCCCCATAAAGTTATCCAATCTTTCTGACACTTCCCACCAACATAGAATTCTTCTGGGAATTCACTCAAAGTGAATTAAACTAAACTGATATACCTCACAGGTCTGGTCTACACAACAGACCTATGTCTGTCTAACTAAGCCCTAGTCTACCTTGGGGCCTGAGGGGACCGACCTAAGATATGCAATTTCAGCCAAGGGAATAGCGTAGCTGAAGTCGACGTAGTTAGGTCGACTTACTGTGGTGTCTTCACGGCCCTGAGTCGCCTGCTGCTGCTCTCCCGTCAACTCCGCCTGCACCTCTCGCGGCGGTGGAGAACCAGAGCTGATGGGAGAGCCTTTGGGGATTGATTTATTGTATTTAGACTAGACAGGATAAATAGACCCCCGAAAGATCGATCGCTACCTGCCCATCCAGTGGGTAGTGTAGACCTGCCCTATGTTGCATGGGTGTGAAAATTCCATACCCTGGAGCCATGTAGTTATAATGACCTTAACATCCCTTTGTAGACAGTACTATGTCGATGGGAGACCTTCTCCCACTGACATCGCTACCACCTGTCAGTGTTTTAAATGTAGACGTACCCTTAACGAGAGTGTCCACACAGCGGTTTAATGCAGTTTAACTAATCCACTTTTAATTCACATCTTTAGGGCATGTCTACATTTTGAAACAGTGCAGCTGCAGGGGCTGGAGCGGCACCACTGTAGTGCTACAGTGTAGACTGTCCCTTCCTGACAGGAGGGGTTCTCCCGTTGGCATGGTAGATAATGCACCTCCCCAAGGGGCGGTAGCTAGGTTGACAGAAGAATTCTTCCATTGACGTAGCGCTGGCTACACTGAGAACAGTTAGGTCAGTATAGCCACGTCTCTCAGGGTTTGGATTTTCACACTCCTTGAGAGACACAATTATGCCAATGTAAATTCCCAAGGTAGACCAGCCCTTAGTGCCTTTTGTACAAACCCTTTGGGTCTAAGGCAGTGGGTTTCTTCTCACAAGCAAGGTACAAAGAAACTAACTTCTTAAAAAAGCCCAACCACAGCTCAACAATGTAAAGGGCTCCCATAAAATGCCTCCTAGAACTAGGGAAAAGTCACCATTATACCATGTTTTTCTGCGGTGCCACGGGCCAGATTCACCAGCGCTGTTCAATTGCTTTGTACCATTCTGTGATGACGAACAGTGTGCACCCACTTTAACTGGCTAGTTAATTGTGACTGCTTTGAGACACTGGTGCAATGTGAGGCAGCCAGACTGTACTAGGAATTCTGGCCCAATTTAAAGCACAACTAGGGACGTCTTCACTTTTCCCCATAATTTGATCACAGACTCCCGGGGTTTTCTATGCATTTGCTCCTATTTACTCCCAGATTATCCCCTTTTTTTTCTAGCCTTAATCCCATTTACATGGGGCTGGCTCCCAGATTCACAGGGTGTGTTTTTCCTCTGAAAGGCAGAGTTAGCGGCTGCAGCCTTGGAGCTAATTATGATCTTCCTCATCCCTAAACTCTTCATCACGTTCACAGAAGATGTCACAGAATCACAGGACCTGTCTCTACTTGTGGGATGCTCCATCCCAGCACCGCTCTGCCTCTGCTTCATCATGTCTAACGTTTGTTCCAACAATGGGAAGATATTTGATGATTTCTACAAACAAATCAAGGTCAGTGTCGCATCAACTCCTCTCAGCCACTGTTTGTGCTAAAATGGATGTTTTTATGATTCATTTTCAGAGAGTTATAACACTGCTCTATAGCCAAAATGCTTCTGAAATAAATGTAGTCAAACTTTACTAATTCTGGGTCACTGAGAACGAAAATTATGCTTAAAATTGTTGATTGGCTCTAGTTTTCAAGATATGCTATTGGGTCAGTATATACGACCCTTGACATGGGAACGGCAGAGGATAAGTGAGTTATAAAGGGAAGGGATCTCAATTTAAACCAGAAATGACTAAAATACATCTTTGACTGGATCTATGAATAAATCTATGACTGGGTTTGGACAGTACTTGATTTTTAGGCAAAACAATGAATGATGCAATCTGAAGCTGGTATTGCATCATACATGATATGAATTGCATCATGTTATTCCTAGAAGTCATGGATGATGCAATCATAACGAAGCTTACATCACTCTGCTGAACAAATTGTCCTATATCAGCTCTAGAAATCATACAGTGTTGTGCACCCTTATTTGTCAGTGTTTGATTTTGCAAAGGGACACATTTCCGTTTAGCCAAAGTGAGCAGAGATGCCTCGTACTTGTGAGAACAGTGCAGATAACTTCTGCTATGTTTGTGGTGAAGTGACTTTTGCATCACAAAAGTGCAGTATAACCACTATGGTTAAGAAAGCCTATCACCTTTATTTTGGCTGCAAAATTGGAGATCAGGACAAGAGGTGGGCCCCACACATATGCTGCAACACTTGTGCAACAAATCTTCGCCAGTGGTTGAACAGGAAAAGGAAACCTATGCCTTTTGCAGTGCCAATGATTTGGAGAGAGCCAACAGATCATACCAGCAATTGTTACTTCTGCATGGTGCCTCCAGTTGGGAAAGGTGTGTCAAAGAAGAAAAAGTGGACTGTGCATTATCCAAACATTCCATCAACTATACGCCCAATACCACACGGAGAAGGACTGCCGGTTCCTGATGCACCAGAATCATTCTCACTTGAGTCAGACGAGGAAGAGGAAGAGGATGAAACTTCTGGCCCTGAACCATCAATGTCACAGGACCCACATTTTCTCCCATCCTCCTCCTCTGAACCACACCTCATAACACAAGCTGAACTGAATGACCTTGTCAGGGATTTGGAACTACCCAAGAGTAAGGCAGAGCTGTTGGGCTCCAGACTACAGCAATGGAATCTCCTGGCAGGTGATGTTAGGTTTTCCATGTTCCGTGACCGTCAAAAGGATCTTGTCCCATTCTTCTTCATGGAAGGTGATCTTGTAGCCTGCAACAACAACAATGGTGTGATGGCAGCCCTCAACATCGTTCACGATCCAGATGAGTGGAGACTCTTCATTGATTCATCGAAGACGAGTCTTAAAGCTGTTTTGCTGCATAATGGCAATGTTTTGCCATCAATTCCAGTTGGTCATGCAGTCCATATGAAGGAAACCTATGACAACATGAAACAACTTTTGAGGTGCATAAACTATGACCAACATCAGTGGCAGCTTTGTGGCGATTTGAAGGTTGTTGCTCTCTTGCTTGGTCTGCAGACTGGATACACAAAGTACTGCTCTTTTCTCTGCGAATGGGATAGTCGTGCAAGAGATTCCCACTACATCAAGAAAGATTTGCCACTCCAACAGTCATTGGAGCTTGAGAGGAAAAGTGTTCAGCATCCACCACTTGTTGAATCAAGGAAGATTTTGTTACCACCCTTTATACATCAAGCTGGGTCTGATGAAGAACTTTGTCAAGGCCATTGACAAAACACAAGCAGCTTTCAAGTACCTCCATGGACAATTTCCAAGGTTAAGTGAAGCTAAGATAAAGGAAGGTGTCTTTGTTGGTCCTCAGATTCGTGAACTTCTTCGAGATGATGCATTTGACCATGTACTGCGTGGCAAGGAAAAGACGGCATGGAAAGCCTTCCGGTCAGTGGCAATACATTTTCTCGGAAACAACAAGGCAGACAACTACAGGTTGTTGGTGGAAAACCTCCTCAAGGCATACAAAAGCCTTGGTTGCAACATGTCACTAAAGATACATTTTTTGCACTCTCATCTAGATTTTCTTCCACCGAACTGCGAAGCAGTGAGCGATGAGCACAGCGAGCGATTTCACCAGGACATTGCAACAATGGAGAAACGCTATCAGGGCAAATGGAGCCCATCAATGCTTGCAGACTATTGCTGGACAGTGACAAGAGATGCTCCATTTAATGAATACAAGAGACAAGCCAAGAAGTGCCGAGTAGACACTGAATAGGACTAAACTATGTACATAATAGTTTTTTGCCTTTTGTTCCATAATACATTTTATTTATATAACCCTTTTGGTGATTTTTAAAATGTTACATAAACAGGACAGGTGAAATATTATCATGTAAAGCAACCATAAACACATGAAAAGACCTAGGTTTACAATTTATGATTAAAACTCTACTATCTACACAATATACATAGACATAAAATGTAAAAACTTAAATATCTTAGAAACAGTAGCCAATCAGTTGTTTTAATTGTCATATTTGAATTCAGCATATCAAAATACATAATAAATATCACATTTTATCTCTGAAGCAGACGACTTCTAAAAAATTGTAGACCAGTGTAATCAATGTTCCCTCTAAGCTGCTCACCTGCCTGGCCACACAAGAGTCAATCATGTCCTGGGCACTTTGACTAGCAGAGCCGCGTGCATCCGGCAATTTGTGTCTAGGTGCCCCTCGCCCTGCTGTCGCCCTGCTCCTGCCCTCTGCCTTGGAGCCCCTGGCCAGCTGCTCCTGGGACCCTCCTGCTGGCTGTGCAGAGTGGGGTGGCGGGGAGGGGGCACTCATGTCAGGGTGTCCCCCTTCCTCCGCCATCTCCGCAGAGATGGAGTTGGATGGAGCTGCTGGCAGCTGCTGTGGTCTGAAGGAGCCTCCAGACTGGTGAGTGCCGCTGTGCTTAGGGACAGCTCACGATCTCTCATGCAGTTCCCCAGCAGCCAGCACACGCACACACACATACACTGTCTTTGTGTCTCTCACACACACTCATTGCCTCTGTCTCTCTCTCTTTGTCTCTCGCTCTCTCACACACACAGTCTCTCACACACTGTCTCTCTCTCTCTCTCTCTCACACACACACACACTGAGGGTATGTCTATATACGAAATTATATTGAATTTATAGAAGTCGATTTTTCAGAAGAGATTTTATACAGTCAATTGTGTGTGTCCCCACTAAAGGCATGGAGTGCATCGACCCTTGGAGCAGTGCACTGTGGGTAGCTATCCCACAGTCCCTGCAGTCTCCACTGCCCATTGGAATTCTGGGTTAAGCTCCCAGTGCATAATGGGGCAAAAACATTCTTGCGGGTTTTCCTGGGGGCATGTCATCAGTTGCCCCTCCCTCTGTGCAAGCTATGGCAGAGAATCATTTCACGCCATTTTTCCAGCAGCAGACTGTGCAGTAGGTCTGCAGAACTCTGCTGTCCCACGACTTGCGCAACAGGCCTAAAGCCATCATCATCGTACACCACCGCTTCCGCTGCCACTCTGCTCTCCTGCTCTGTTGCAGAAGATGGTGCTGTCACAGAGTGTGGGGGGAGTCAGGGCCCTGCACCCCCACTTCCTGGGCTTCACAGTGACTCTCAGCCAGCCAGTAGATTAGAAGGTTTATTAGGGATGACAGGAACCCAGTCCAAACCAGAGCTTGTAGGTACAAACAGGACCCCTTAGTCAGGCCCGGTCAGAGGGCAGGGAGGTCAGGGCCCTCTCCTTTTCCCCAGCCAACTCTCCACTCCCAAAACCCCTGGGTCTCCCTCCTCCTTTGTCCAGCTTCCCGGGCTTAAGCTGTCAGCTTCTTCTCCCCCTTCTCATCTCAGGTTACAGCTTCAGGTATGTCCCCTTCAGAGCAACCTCCCATCTCCAGTGGAACTCTTGAAATCACATCCACCCTACTCCCTGCTGATCACAGGTGCAATATGACCGAAAGCCATCATCAACATACACCACTGCTTCCACTGCAATTCCACTCTCCTACTCTGCTGCAGAAGACGGTGCAATAAGACTGCTACCCGTCCTCGTAAATGGTGTATGGCTGCACCACTTCTGCTGCCCCTCTGCTCTCCTGCTCTGCACCTTTTTTCCCGGATTACCCAGGCATATCACGGCAAGCATGGAGCCTGCTCAGCTCATCGCTTCAGTTGTGACCATTGTAAATACCTCACGCATTGTCCAGCAGTATGTGCAGAACCTGCAAAACCAGGTGAGGAAGCAATGACAGAGTGATCACGATAGTGATGAGGACATGGACACAGATGTTTCTAGAAGAATGGCATGTGGGGCTGCTGTACTCCAAGTGACCATTGATTAGCTGCTATCAAGGGATGTGACTCTGAGAAATGTGCAGGTCATAGTGGATGGCTTTACTGGGATAGTGTTCCCTAACTGTGGTGGGGCTATAGAAGGAACACATATCCCTATCTTGGCTCCAGAACACCAGGTGGCCAGTACATAAACCACAAGGGGTACTTCGCGATGGTGCTGCAAGCATTGGTGGATCACAAGGGTTGTTTCACCAAAATCAACGTGGGATGGCCGGGAAAGGTGCATGGCACTCGCGTCTTTAGGAACTCTGGTCCGTTTGAACAGCTGCAGAAAGAGATTTACTTCCCAGACCAGAAAATTACTGTTGGGGATGTAGAAATGCCTATAGATATCCATGGAGACCCAGCCTATCCCTTAATGTTATGGCTCATGAAGCCGTACATAGGCACCCTGGGCAGTAGTAAGGAACATAAGAACATAAGAAAGGCCGTACTGGGTCAGACCAAAGGTCCATCTAGCCCAGTATCCTGTCTACCGACAGTGGCCAATGCCAGGTGCCCCAGAGTGAGTGAACCTAACGGGTAATGATCAAGTGATCTCTCTCCTGCCATCCATCACCTCCTCTGACAAACAGAGGCTGGGGACACCAAACAGTTCAACTATAGGCTGAGCAAGTGCAGAATGGTGGTAGAATGGTCATTTGGATGTTTGAAAGCTCACTGGCAATGTTTTCTGAGCCACAGCTGCTGGGCTGTGCCCGAGGTGAGAGGACCCCGGGGCTGATCCAGGTGATGTGTCTCAGAAGTGGAGTGGAGGCAGAGGGGAGGTGGGGCGAGGGTACGGGAGGGCATCAGTTCAGACAGATCCGTTGTCTGCAAACATTCCAGGTCTGGGACGCTTTTATCTTCGTTGACCTGTCAGTCAACCAATAAACAATGTGATGGGAAATGCTACGAGTTGCTTCACTCTTCTTAGCTGGCAGCACCATGACCAGGTGGGTCACAAGTAGGGACTTGACACTATTGTCAAAGGACAGGGGGATTGCCAGACTGGATCAGAAGCTCATGTCCAGTGGCAGGCACCATGTGCTTCCTAGGTTGGTACAAGCCACCTTGCAATAGCAGCCATCTTGACTATCTCTTGCTATATCTCGTCAAGAATCAGAGGGGTAGCCGTGTTAGTCTGGAATTGCAGAAGTGACAAAGAGTCCTGTGGCACCTTAAAGACTAACAACTAAAGTATTAGAGCATAAGCTTTCATGGGCTAAGCTTTAAGGCACCACAGGACTCTTTGTCACTTTTGCTATATCTCGATACATCTCAGCTTTAGTACAGCTTTTGATATCATCTCATGTGGCCTTGTCATAAACTGCGGCTTAGATGAGCCTAGTATAAGGTGTGTTCACAACTGGCTGGAAAAGCCTACTCAGAGAGTAATTATCAGTGGTTCACAGTCAGGATGGAAGGGCGTAATGAGTGGGGTCCCACAGGGATCAGTTCTGGGTCTGGTTCTGTTCAATATCTTCATCACTGATTTAAATAACAGCACAGAGAGTACAATTAAACAATTGTCAGACAATGCCAAGCTGGGAGGGGTTCCAAGAGCTTTGGGGAATACGAGGAAAATTCAAAATGATCTGGACAAACAGGAGGAATGGTCTGAAATAATGAGGATGAAATTCAAGAAGGACAAATGCAAAATACTCCATTTACAAAGGCATAATCAATCACACATGTACAAAATGGAAAGGACTGGCTAGGAAGAGAACTTCAGAAAGGGATCTGGGAGTTAGAATAGATCACAAACTAAATATGAGTCAACAATAATATGAGTCCCTTAACTTCTCTCTGAAATCAAACATTGGATCTAATAGTTATGGGAATTTTAAATTCACTCCATCTGAGGAGAGAGGAGACAAGGGGAGCCAGGAAACCTGAACCAATATAGAAGAAAGGGAAGGGTTTAATTAGTTAATATAGAATCTGAGAGGGAGAGAGAGAGAAAGAGAAAGGGGGAATGATACAATTATGACCATTTTGAAGACGGCCCAAAGGCCGAAACAGATACTTCAATACCCCTGACCCAGGCAAATTGCCAGTTAAATGACCTGAGTAAAAACGGTGACTGGCCAAATGGATCAATAATTTTTCAGTAAATATTGTCTTGAATAAAAATAAATAAATAAAGGAGGGTTGTGGTTTTGTCCATTTTGGATTCACTTTCATCAGGTATCTAGTGAACAAATTCACTATCAGCAGTGTTAGTGGAAATGATTAAGTGTAAGCAAAGATGACAGAATATTGGTGGAAAGCAAATTTTGAATGAATAAATGCAAATATTCACACCCAGAAACCTGAAGTCAAATGATCCGATCATCTAGGGCACAATGCAGCAAAGGCCATCCCTCTTCAGCAAAGTTTAAGATTATACTTATGTTCTTTAGACTTTAGTGAACCCTAGTGCGTTGTGGAATAGGGATGGTTTGCTGAATCCAGGACCCCAATAAGACTGAATTCTTAACTGTTCAAACAATTCTACCAGGGTAGCTCAAATATCAAACGTCAGTTACTCACATTGAATAGCTCACAGCCAAAAATTGTTTTGTTGCAATTATCTGGAAAAGAACTGAATAGTGAATATGTTTGTGAAAAGTGAGAAATGCTCACAGATAATTCATCAATAGAAAAAGATACAAATATGGTACCTACTGTGCATAATTTGCTCAGCACTACTACAGACATTCAAAACTGAGCACTATCTTCACAGTAGTGGTTCTATCCCTGCTATGGCCCTTTGTAACCCAGTGGGCTGGTCATTCAGGGGGTCATGTAGCAGTATAGGTTGGAGTGCTGGACCCCTGAGCACTAGGGAGTCCTAGGAGACATTTTTCTCTTGAATAAACAAATTGATAAAATAATAATAACAAAAACCTTAAAGGACTTAGTGTTTCATTTCTTAATAGTGTGATGGGGCAAGGCGAGATGGCTATAGGAAAGTGCTAAGGAACAAATATGTGAGTCTCAGGCTAAACAAATCCCTAGCACTACTGGAACCTTCTAGAAAGGAGTAGAAACAGCTAGCCTGATTGGGACACCTGAAGCCAATCAGGGACTGGCTGAAACCAGTTAAAAACCTCCCAGTTAGTCAGGTGGGTGTCGGTGTCAGGAGCTGTGGCAGTGTTAGGTAAAAATCAGCTTGTCCTACTCACCGTTCCAACACCCGGGTAGTGAGGAGTTGGGCTAGAGCTCGAAACTGTCAGAGTCCATGTAAAAAACACACTGAGGCCAAGCAACTTTGATCAAAGGGCACATCCTCCCCTCAGGCTAGTAGCTTCGGAGGCGTGTGGCAGTTTTATTAGACGCTCACATCAGTATTTATAGGTTTAAGACAGACAAAGGAAAGACACTGGGTATGTCTCCTGTATCATCTCAGGCTGACCTTGCACAAACTGCTTACTCAATCAAGCAGAGAAGAAACGGGGCGGGGGACAAGGCAAAAAATATTTAAACAAGATAAGGAAGTTTAGCAAGGCCAGGAGGAATGAGGAATTTATTGCAGGGGGCCTCTTTTATCGAACAGGAGGAAGTTGTGTTGTTGGTGAGACTGAGTGGTAGACACCAGATCATATGCAAGGAGGAGGCCTAGAGGTAAGGGTGAAGTGGAGTTTGAAGAAACGGGGACTGCTGTGGGGAAGTAGCCCAGGGAATTGTATTGTGTTGTGTGGCTAAAAGGTCAGCCATCTTAGCTGATACTATTAGGGTCCTTGGGCTGGAGCCTGGAGTAGAGGCCGGGCCCGGGCTTCCCCCTTTCTGCCTCCCCTAATTAGTCTCTGAGATTGGGAGACAATAGAGACTGTACCAGGAAGGATAGCTTCTCCTCACTGGCTTAAGATGAAAATGGCTCAATAGGCTGTGACCTTGTCTGTAGAGAGTGAAGGGCTATGTGGAGAGTCACAGTGAGCCTCTGAGGCTAGTGAAAATCTGCCAGGAAACGCAGGAGAAGATAAGGACAGAGCTTTGTCACAATAGCTTATTTCTGAGAGCTGTTTTCCTAAATGGTCCATTGTTATTCTGGACCACTGGTTACTTAGGGGAATAAATGCAATGTCCACCAGGATGTCTAACTTATAATGGGATTTTATATAAACCTTTTGTTAGTCTTTAAGGTGCCACAGGACTGTTTGTCGCTTCTGCAAATCCAGACTAACACAGCTACCTCTCTGATTCTATATAAACCTCAGGCTTTTGGATACTTGTTTGAAATATTTCCAGCTGTCATGTAATCCCATTGCTGACCCTCCTGAATGTAATAAAAGATCAGCAAAATCTGAACAACCGGTGACTACTTGCCCTCTTTGGGAGCCTGATTCTGCTGGATAATTGATGAGAATCAAGAATCACAGTATTTTGCTGCATTGGCCATTAAATGGTCAACTAAAAATGATGTTCAGCAATACATAACCTTCTCTACCTATACAGCCTCCTCCCTGTAATAGAATTTAATGCCAAGATATTATCTGATTCTGCAACCTTTATTCATTGTCAAGTCCTATATAAAGCCCTTGTATGAAATACAGGTTCAAACTGTGAGAAATGACTCTTTAAAATAGTCAGATCCCATATTTAGTATCTCTCAATGACTAGTGAAAATGTGTTCTGTCTACAAGTAACCAGGCGCCCTGCAAACTCAGCATGAACTCTGAAAGTGAAGCTGGGCTCTTGCTGTTTCATGAATCATTGGCAAAAAATATTTTCACTCAACATTCAGGCAATAGTTCTGTTGCTGATACATGAGCCAGAAAAAAATCCAGCTCAAAATGTACATGTTAAATTTATCCTAGAAATCAAATGACAGGCTCTTAAGTCACAGAACACAGGCACTTCTTGCATAAAACCCTACTTAATAGGCAGCACACTAGTGTCTATATTAGCTGCAGTAATTACAGAACTGTTATAAAACATTCTCTACATCATACTGTCCCACCTGCTAACTGGTACATAGGCCAATAGATGGGAAGATATCACTTGATCACAGTCTTCAAGTATATACACAAGAAAAAGATTTCTGATAGTGGAGGGCTCCTTAATTTGGGATTAAAAAATCATGAGACCTACAGCCTGGAATCTGAAGATGGACAAATTCAGACTAGAAATAAGGTGCATGTTTTTAACAGTGAGAGTAGTTAACACTTGGAACAAATGACATAGGGATGTGTTAAATTTTCCATCACTAAAATGAGACTGGACGTCTTTCTCAAAGCGATGCTATAGCTCAACCAGAAATTATCAGCTTGATGCAAAAATTGCTGGGAGCGGTCCTTTGGGCTTTCATTCCGATCAGAGTAGATGACCTCAATAGTCCCTTCTAGCCTTGAAATGTAGGAATTTGAGTAAAGGGTATAGTGGGGTCCCTGCTGAGGGGCTAGTTTGTCTTTAAGAATCAGAGAACCCTTCACTCCAGCTTTTGCTGGATAGTTAGTGACACTTTGACTGCACCCTGGACTTGGAAAATAAGAGGTGGGAAGTGGTTCGGGGACGCAGCCTCAGGGCTCTCCTTGGTGTCATTTCCACTCCTAGAGCACTGGGTTGGAGCCTTCTGGAGAGGGAGGGCCCAAGCTCTCATACCAGGCAGCTGTGAGGAGCTCTCCCTGCCCCCTGAGATAAGGGGGATAAGGACAGTGGAAGCCCTGAGGCAAGACTGTGAGGGAGGACTGCCCCTTCAACAACTGCCCTGAGATCTGTGGGAGGACCCCCTAGATGCTGGGGCATTTCCATGGTTGCAGAGCCAAGGCTTTACCACCTCTGAGAGCTCACTCGTTCTTATCCTTATGGGGGAGATTGTGCATTAAAACAATTCACCATTGTCCTGCACATTGTGTAGTCATGTACCCCTGTGTACAAATCTTGGGGATCTGAGGATTCTGGGAACCAGGAGGGGGTAGGATGCAATTCACTCTCTCTCTCTCTCTGATGGCATTTTCTTTCATTCACCTTCAGTCCCCTTCTTCACCCATTTCCTGTTGCTTGTTCAAACATTTGCCCTTTGCCCACACCTGCTTTTTATTGTCCAACGGATTTTGGCAGGCTTATTTGTGTCTGCTGAGAGAGTTCTGAGGTGAGTACACAAATCTGCTCTGTGTGAATGTAATTTATAATCCAGATAAGTGATTTCTAAAATATGTATTTTATATTTACTGTAGATTTGGGATTTTTAAACGTTACTACTTGTTTCTGGAGCAATTGGAATGACTGAGATTAAAGTTTAGATGCACTGCAGGGATGTTTTCATAACTGAAGCTATGAAAAAATTGCGATTCATTCATAAAACAGTGGCATATAATCAGAAGGAGTTTGGTGCAAATACAGCATTTGGACTAACATTTAGCTGTATTAATTGGATGATGCTGAGTAGATGAGAGCAATAGATGCTAATCTTGTCACATCATGTTTGATTTAGGGTTGTAATGCTAAAGGGAGGTAGGCACTTCACTATTTTATTTTATTTTTTTCAAAAGAGGAAAGTTGTAACCAAAACCACTCTCCTTTCGCTATCAGAGCTTTAAGGCAAGAACCTGCTCTGAGGGATCTGTGACGATGACAGAACTAGACATGTCATTAGAGCTCTCAAATACAAACAGGACTTTCATTCTTAACAATAGATTATCACATCAGAAAGTATATCTTGGTATCAAATATACTAGGCTACTGCATGTGCATGGGATGGGCAGGCAGTCGAGGAAAAGAAGAAAAAGGGAATAAAAAAGGGGCTTGTGAATTTTCTTCTTGCCCTGTGTTTCACTGAAGGTGCTTCAGAGAAGGGGATGCGTATTTCACGGGATTACCAGCATTGCTCTGCTGGTAATTGGCAGTTGTCTTTGGAGTTTAAAGGGGGAAGAAATTGAGAAAACAAACAAATGAAAAAAAAAAAAAAGCCCTTACTAGGAATCTGGGGTCAGTTGGATTTTGAAGTGTATATAAAAAAGCTTTAAAAGAGACTGAAGATCAAGAGCTGTTCAAACTCCTTTTTTTTCCTGTAAGAAATTCTGAACAAATACATTTCATTTGAAATGTTTTGATTTTTTCATGGAAAAAATTCAGAATGAAATACAATGAATGTGTTCAATTTGTATAGAACATTGTGTTTCAATCTGAGGCATCACAAGATTCAGTTTTTGCATTTTCCTTGGGTTGTTTTTTTTTTTTTGAAGTTTGGTTTTCTCCCGCTTTCTGTCCGTTTTCTCCTTGTTACACTTCTTTCCTTTTTTTTCCTTTCTAACTTTTCCAAAATTGGAGAAGTTTTGCAACTTCTCCAATTTTGGAAAAGTTTCTGCAGAGTGCGGAAAAAAAATACCCTTGGGAAAAAAAATAAACAAGCAAACAAACCCTAAACCTCACTAGATCAATCTATTTAATTGCATTCAGTGGCAAAAAAGGAGAAAAGAGAGAGAAAGTGGGAGAGAGAGAAATCCAAATGTTTCATTTTTTAAAGATGTTCTGATTACTAAGAAATGGAAGATTTCAATTTCAAATGAAACAAAACCAAATACATATTTATTATCCCTCATGATTACATCATGGGGATTTTTTAAAACAATTAGCCCTCACAACACACAAAATTTTTAAGCATAAAGAGGAGAAAGCTACTGACTAAAATTTATCCCCATGTGTCACCAATAAATCCCGACAGCAAACCGGCTCTGTACAGAGGCATCTGTCTCTAGGAGAGATGGCAGTGCCTAGTACATGTTGCTCACCTTGGCCCCTCACATTGCTCATTTAAACGAGGAGCCACCAAATGCGCGGGCTTTTGAGAATCTCAGTCTAAGACGCCTCCCTCCCTCCATTCGTAGCATGGGGATCCTGGGTGCCAAACTCTGACTCTTGGATTACTGTGATGTTCCAGGAGCCTCAAACACACACGAGACAGTCCCAGTCCCCTGCCCTGGCCCCAGAAATTACTTAATACCCCTGCCCCAAAATCGCTTATTGCCCATTAGCACCACACTCCAAAATCATTGCTCATTGCTCTCCACCCACAAAAATCAGCTCCCATCCCTGTCACCCTAACACTGCAGTGGCTGCCCTGCCCTGTGTCTATCTCCCCCTGGCTAGTGCTGTCCCTGGCGTCAGGACCAGGGTGCGTCTGGCTCTGGGCTAGGATCTCTGTGGGGGGTCTGGATAGTTCCCACATGGTGAGGGATTGGCAGGTGTCTGCATAGGGTTGGGGGTGGGGGTGGGGGGCTGTAGCTGGGCAGGGACTGTAGCCTGCAGGACCCGGACCAGAGCGATGGGCGGAACCAGCCCAAAGACATGGGGGATGGGGGGGTTCCGTGGCAGTTGGCAAATGGCAGTTGGTTGGGGGAGGAGCCGGTGTCTTAGCCCGGCCCTGGGGGTGATGGGGGGAGGGGCTGGTGTCTCAACCTGGCCCTTGGGGTGGTGGGGGTGGTGCTGATGTTGCAACCCAGCCCTGGGGGCGACAGGGGGAGGGGCCAGTGCCTCAGCTCAGCCCTGGGGGTGATGTGGGGAGAGGCCGGTATCTCAGCCTGGCCCTGGGGGTAGTGGGGGGAGGGGCTGGTGTCTCAGCCCAGCTCTGGGGGTGATGGGGGGAGGGGCTTGTGCCTCAGTCCAGCCCTAGGTGTGACGGGGGGAGGGGCTGTTGTCTAAAGCCAACCCTGTGGGGAGAAGCTAGTATCTCAGGCTAGCCTCAGGTGAATGAAGAGTTAAAATTCCTCTTCTAACCGCGCTGTACTTTGTACTTTGCACAAGGAAGGAATTGATATTTGCCTTTGTTATGCTTGTGAAGTCTTTGGGGTGAAAAATACTGCAGCAGCCGTAAGTAAATTGTTACTACACGGCCTGATTCTTCAAGGCTCACTCATAGGGACTTTCAGTTCTTCTGCTTTGCTCCCCTGCAGGGTGCATGACTGTCATCTCGGTAGTACTGAGTTGACATTTCTGAGTGGAAAATGCAGCAAATTTACAAGACAATATAAGGTGAGTTTGAAGTTGAATTTTTTTTCTTTGAAATGATTTTGGGGTTTGTGAAAAGTTCTCATTTGAGCTAAGGCACCGATTCTGCTCAAGCACCCACAGAATAATAATAGGGGGTGCTCAGCACCCAAGGACCATGGCCCCACCTGCACTAATTATTTTTTTCAAAAGTTGTAACCAAAAACATTCACCTTTTCTTATTAGAGCTCTAAGGCAGAAATTTGCTCTGACAGAGCTGTGGAGATGAGAACTAGCTAGACGTGTCTTTAGAACTTTTGAATATGAAAAATACTTTTATTTTTAACAATAGTTTGAGTATCAGATCATAGAAATCATAGAAAAACTAAAACTGGAAGTGACCTTGAGAGATATCATCAAGTCCAGTGACTTGCCCTCACGGCAGAACCAAGCACCGTCTAGATCATCCCTGATAGATGTTTATCCAACCTGCTCTTAAATATCTCCAGTGATGGGGATTCCACAACCTCCTTAGGCAATTTATTCCAGTTTTCAATTTTTCAATTTTTCATAGAATAATATCAGAATGAAATTAAATGACTTTTCCCACTTTGAATAGAAAATCTTGATTCATTTTGGGTTTTCACGTACCACAATATTCTGGTTTTGCTTTTTGCTTTTTTGAGTTTTTGTTTCTCCCCATTTCCTCACCTTTTTCTCCTTTTCATTTCTTTCCTTTATTCTTCTCTGTAATTTTTCCAAGATTGGAGAAGATTCATAAAGTTATAGACTGTGGGGAAAAAAAAAAAAACGGAAAAAAAAAGCAGCAAACAAACCATGGACATCATTCAGTCAATCTGTTGCATTCAGTGGCGAACAAGATTTAAATCTGAAATTAAATAAAACAAAAACATATTATCCCTCAATATTACATCATGGGGATTTTAAAAATCAACAACCCCCTCCCCAACAAACAGTCTTCACATCTTACAAGAACTTTAAGCATAAAAACAAGAAAACTTCTGTCAAAAATTTATCCCTATGAATCACCAATCAATTAACCAACTGTGTAGGTTTGGTACAGTAGGTTGGGTAGTCCTGTGTAGGTTCGGTAGTCCAGAGTTTTGTTAAATACTTTTCAGAATTCCGGGATTTTAGATATCCATATGAACTCATTCTTTGACGTCCTTAAGATTCTCCCAGTTTCTGAGTGCTGTTTTCTGGGAGGTCACACCTAGTGTGTTCTTGGGTTGTTCATATGTGCCCTTAGGGAGCATTCAGTGTACTCCATTGGAAAATAATAATAAAAAACAATATTTTCCCATGAAAAATCTCATGTTTATGAACTCCTATATGTGACTGTGGGGCCTGGTGTAGCCACACTACAAATGCATACTCACGACAAAATGCAAGCAAAGGGGCAGGCAACCTCCAAACTACTGGTTTAGTCTATACTTAAATTCCGGTAACAAAACAGCTTCTGTATTATCACACTGGTTATCAACGAGACAAAACACAGTCTCCTTTAAACATTGCAGCTACTGGCTCCCATCCACACAGCCAACTCTAGTACAGTGCAGGATTTCTAAAAATCTTATTCACCATATCTAAAGTTCTACCAATCCCCAAAGTCTGGACACATTGCCCACCAGATCAATGAATATTTCAGATCTCACCAAAATACATGCTTACAGCCAATCCTTATTAGCTAAATCTAAGATTTATTAATAAAAGAAAGAGAGTTACATGGTTAAAAGACCTGCACATAGATATAAGGTAAAGTTCTTAGGTCAGTTTCATACCAGGGATAGTGAGACTGCTATTTGTAAAGATCTTTCTGAAATCAATTTAAAAGGTTATAGTTCTGTAGGCAGTCTATGTGCAGAGTTTGTTTAAATTCTTCCATGAGAATTCCAGGGTGAGTCCAGAGTAACCTGGAGATCTCAGTCTTGTGGGGCTTTGTCAGGGAAAGTCTAAGTTCAAGCAAATCTGGTGTCCGTAGCCTCTGTTTGCCAGAAGCTGGGAATGAGCAACGAGATGGATCACTTGATGTTTACCTGTTCTGTTCATTCCCTCTGGAGCACCTGGCATTGGCCACTGTTGGAAGACAGGATATTGGGCTGGATGGACCTTCAGTCTGACCTAGTATGGCCGTTCTTATGTTCCATTTACTTCAGACCATCTCTCCAGTTTGTCCAGATCATTTTGAATTTTAAGCCTGTCTTCCAAAGGACTTGCAACCCCACCCAGTTTGTTATCATCTGCAAACTTTTTAAGTGTACTCGCTATGCCATTATCTAAATTATTGATTAATTTATTGAAGAGAACCAGACCCAGAACTTATCCCCGCAGGATTCTATTCGATATGTTCTTCTGTCATGACTATGAATCACGGATAACTATTCTCTGGGAACAGGTGTCTGACCTGTTTTGCACCAATCTTATAGTAGCTCCGTGTAGGCTGCATTTCCCTAGTTTGTTTATGAGAAGGTCATGTGAGGCAGTGGATGTTTTCAGAGACCTATCCACAGTGACTCCAAGGGCTCTTTCTTGAGTGGTAACAGCTAATTTAGACCCCATCTTTTTATACATATAGTTTGGATTGGATATGTTTTCCAAGGTGCATTACTCTTGGGTGAAGGCCGTCTGGTCCTGGCGACTCTGCTTTCAGTTTCAAACACAGGAGTTAACCTCAAAATGACGGCAGTCTATTTCTCATTCAGCACTTCTGACACCGTGGAATGATCTTGGAGTTCATTAAACAACAAACCAGTGAGTATGTGCTGTACACAGCTATCTTGTGTTCTCACCCTCTGTTTTCAGGGCACAGCTCAGGATTCCTATAGTCCTTTAGAGGGGAGCCTCTCTAAATAATAATCTTGCACAAACACACCTCCACACCTGCTCTCCCTGCAGCAGGAGGGAATGGATTAGGTGACAGGTGATCCATGCCCCATGCTTCCTTATTGCAAACTTGTCCCTGTTTTCCACTGAAGACAGTTTGAAAATGTTCACCCAGTTCTGCTAATCCAGTTCAGAGATGTCTCTAAAGCAGTGCATGGGATTTGGGCTGGTATTTATAAAGGAACCTAAGGGCTGTTTACTTGAGCTTTCAGAGCAATAAATCCACAGCCCTATGTGCTCCCATACTGCCCATCCCCCCACTGAGAAAGCTGCTTTCATTTTTCACTCCTCACTTAACAAATAACTTGGGAAACGACAGCTCTGGTTTCACGAGCCGCAATTATGCAGTGGCAGAGTTGAAAGGTAGAAGCAGCCATAACCAGCCCCACCAGGTACTCAGGGTTACTGGTTTGAGATCTCCAGTTAGCATGGGTGGCAGGTATCGAAGGCCAGGGGAGGCTAAGTTTCCCTTAACCCAGGCCATGACCCCACCTGCACTCCACCTTGAGACCCTTCCCTTGCTTCCCCTGAAGCCAGTAGGTCTCGGCTGCAGACAGTGGCTTGAAGCTCAGGGCTTGGGCCTGGGGCTGCGGAAGTCAGTAGTCATGGGGTTCAGGCCAATACAGGTTCCTCCAACAATGGGGGTTGGTGCTTGAGGCTCTGGACATGACATGATATATATTGTGGTATGCTGTTGTGATGGTCAATGAATTAACCTTGATGTCCTGGATAACTTACAATTGTGTTAGTCAAGTCTCGTTTATATAAATTCTCCTTGCAGTCTCAGGTGAATGAAGCGTTTAATGCCTGCTCTAGCAGCGCTGTACTTTGTACAAGAAAGTAATTGATATTTGAGTTCGTTATGTTTGTGAAGCCCTTTGCGAAGAAAAATACTGCAGTAGCTGTACATGTTGCATCTGATGAAGTGGGCTATAGCCCACGAAAGCATATGCTGAAATAAACTGGTTAGTCTCTAAGGTGTCACAAGTGTTCCTTGTCTTATTTACGGATACAGACTAACATGGCTGCTAATCTTTAACCTGTACATAAAGTTTTACTACATGGCCTGATTCTTCAAGGCTCACTCACGGAGACATGAAGTACTTACTTCTCCCTTGTTGGTCTCTACTTTACAAGGTGTATGACTGTCATCTGAATAGCAACTGAATCATCATTGCTGGAAAAAGAAATACAGTGAATATACAAGAGAATATATCGTGAGTTTGCATTTGAATTTTTTCGTTTAAATAATTTTTGTGCTAGTGAAAAGTTCTCATTTGAGGTCAGTGGAGAAGAAATTCCTTCAGAACATCTGCTGCAGAAATAATAATAAAAAAACAAAAGCAGAAATTCCCCCGTCTTGTTCTACAGACCACAATGGTGAATGCCATGTCATGTCGACTCTACACAAGCCCCATCCAGCAAAGGAGGAGATTAGTACTAATTTGTTTATTCTGTGTGTGTTTTGTTTCACTGTTTAGTGAGAACATTTTGCTGTTAGAAACTTGGCTGGAAAAATCAGCACATTTCACATAGCCCAGAATAGAATCACTGAATGATGCTGAGTTTACGTCACCCACAGCTTGGTCTGCATTTTATCCATGCAGCCACTGACAGGTCTAGGTTTAACTAAATATCACGTGAATTACCTTGTCTTCCCTCAGTCTACTTCCACAGAGGATCATTTTTAATTAGCGTTTTGTTTTTCAGGAAAGTAGAAGTTGCCACGTAAAATGAATGCAGTTTTGTATAGAGTTGGTCAAAATTCAAAATTTCCATTCTGTTGTAAATTCTGAAATTTGGAAAGTTTTAAATTTTGATTCAGAACAAAAACTGGAAAGTTTGAAATATCTCACGTAAAGGAAATTCTGAAAAAATATATTTTTAAATTCAAATTGTTTTGATTCAGTTTCCCCAAAATGAAATAGAGCAGCTGCTGCCCGAAGACCTAGAGACTCCCTTGGCTGTATGGGGAGTCCCCCAAAGTTTGGGGAGTCCTCGGATACAGAATTCAAGACTCCCCTGGCCAGGTGTGCTGTTTGATTTTGATGAATAAGCATTTTCAGATGCAGTCACATTGTAGAAGAATTCCTGACCAGCTCTAGTTGTGTGTACACCTCATGCTACAGTTTGTGATATTTTCAATTTCCATTGGCAGAGAGTTGGATGAATTATGTTGAATCACTTCACAATGGACCCAAGAATCAAAGTTTTGACCACCATTTTCTCCAGCGTTACATTTATTTTTGTCATAAATAAATGGTATTGGGGTAAGAACACCATTTTTTATTAACTACTGATTAGATAATAAATATATACATATCCATTGCTGCCCATATAAATACTGTGTAAAGAAACCATGATGCAATATAAAGAAGGAAATGCAAACAAAATTTGGGAGATCTAATAGCATTGTGGTGGGAATAATATCATTGTGTTCTGGAGCCTGTCTATCTCTTCAGCTGTTTTTACATGATCTCAGATGTGTGCAAAGTCCCAGTGACCCTGCTTCATTAACTGAGGGGAGGAGGAGGAGTGACCATACAAGGTCCTTGTCTGAACACAAGTCATTAGTCACCCTCCTCAAGCTGCTGAAAAGTACAGAGAGCCATGTTTCAGGACGAAAGCACAGTGACTCTGCTCCTTAGATAGGACGTTTACCCTACCAGTGGATATTGTTAGGAGAAGCCTAAAATAACAGAATGATTGTTACTATTCCAAAGTAACAGAAAGATTGACAGTGGCCAGGTATAACTGCTTTTTCTGCATTCAGGGACTACTTTCTCCTGCTTCTTCCAGATGCACAAGCCACCCACCCAAAAGGCTTGGGCAGAAAACAGGACCATAACTAAACTTGGAAGGATTAGATTTTTATTGGTATCAGTAAATGTTGATTTCACTGTATGTATACAAATTGATGAGAAAGTATTTCCATTGCTGCTAATCAAAATACTCAGAGAGGTAAAGTAACAAAAATGGGGCTTGAGAATTTATTAGTTTGATTTAAGGCTAACATTTCAACATATGCTGTTGACAGTTTCTGTTTTAATGGTTATATGCTTTCACTTTTTGAATCCCGGAATACAGAATCATTAAATAATTGTGTCCCCCTCAAATTTCCTGAAATTCTGACATTTTAAGTTGATGCAAATTTTTTAAAAAGTCCAGCCCCATAATTCTGCAAAACTCTGAAAATTTCAATAGATAAACATAGAAAAAATGTTTTAAAATAAACATTGATTATATATCTCTGTGTGTGTGTGTGTGTGTGTTTGTGTGTGTATGTGTCTAACCCTAGCTCTGCTGTCCATCCCACCATGCACGATCATTCTCTAGTGAGAATTGTTTGCTCCTTCGCTGCTGAGATTTCAGTTGTCACCATGAAATGTTCTGGGGCTGCCTTCCATGAGGAGACTTTTCTGCTCTGGCTTGGAGCGGCCCACGTGTCAGGGCAAAAGCAGAAGGGCAGTTTTGCTATAAACAGGGAATATGGCACAGAGGAGTTTCAGTTGTTCAGGGCATAATAATCTAGAAGTTAGGCACCTGTGTTTTCTCCCATCACAATCTAAAGGGTAGTTTTAATTGTTGACAGAGACACACTCCACAGTGCCCTGTGAACTTTGATAGCTACTAAGCTAAACAGAGTTAAACCTGGTTAGCATAACTCATTCACTAATGGAGTCAATTGCTTCCACAGAAAATTTCAATTTTTGTTGTAAATTTAAGTACCAAAATTTTGTGGCCAAAACAGAAATAAACAAAAAACATCAGCTGAAAAAAGAGGTAATTTTGATTTCTCTTTCTCTCATTTCTTTGGCCTGTCAGGACTTGATTCCATTGTGATAAGTCATCTTTCTTCTGCTTTGAGTAATTGCTTATGCCCGTTACATTAGGTGTGTTTCTCATGTGCCAGTTCCAGAGAGTTTTTACTAATGGTGCCAGTAGAGGGGACCTCACCTGTGTTCTGGTGTTCCTCATGCTTTGAGCCAGAGGGATAAAGGATGGGCCCACCCCACACATCCTTCAGTTCCTTCTTACTGTGCAGGCTCGACAGTGGGACTATGGTCTCAGCTTGTTCCATCCTTGAATGTGCTATTAGAATGAATAGCTGTTGTCAGTTAGTGTCATTTTATGTCCTTGACCCTCTCATCTCCCTTAACAGATGACAATCTGGTACCAGGGCTGTCCTCTGGATATTATTTAAGAGATTCAAAAGCAAATACAGAAAACTAAAGGCTGAGAGTAGCAAATGAGTTATGATAGAATTGTAGTTTTCTCTTCACGTGGGAACTTAAAATTCATAATAAAGAGATACCTGAGATACACTGGCTCTTTTGGGCCTAGGAAGGAGGCAGCTCCAGGAGAGGACTGGAACAGGTAGAGGACCCTGTAACCCTAGTGCAATATATTGACATGTACAGCTGGTTACTGTCATTTTCCTGCTAATAGAGTCCTGTGGCAATTCCATATATTTTCTTCCTTTTCTTGCTATCTGATTAACATCACATTTATCTCTGAGCAGTTGGGGGCAGTTGCACCCATTAGTTGCTACACAAAATGAGTCCTTTCTGTGCCCTTTTGCTGAACGATACCACCATTAGTATGGCGGCCCTTTATTAATGACAAAGAACAGTGATATTTGTCCATTTTGGGGTTGATTTTTTTCTTTTAAAGGTTGTGAAGAGTGATGAGGTTATTCAGGCTGTGAGATTGAGGATCTGGCTGGAGCTCAGTCTTTCTCTTTGTGGAGCACATTCAGCTCAGTGAAAATATTCAGGGCAAATTCTGCCATCTGTTAACACGATTGGCCACTTATTAGCTTCACTGAAGTTGTACAGGTGTAAATGAGAGCAACACTTGTACCTTCAGCTTTGTTCAGGCAGAGTGAAGCGTCTGCTTCTGGAAAGAGGAAGATTATTTCCTATTGTTTCCACTGGCTTTTATCTTAAATCACATTCACCTAAATGTACCCCCACTTCAGGTACTTGAAGGCTGCTATCAAATGCTCCCTCACTCTTCCCTTCTGCAGACTAAATAAGGCCAGTTCCCTAAGCCTCGCTTCATAAATCATGTGCCCCAGCCCCCTAGTCATTTTTGTTGCCCTCCGTTGTCTGTCCACATCCTTTCTGTAGTGGGGACCCCAAAACTGGACACAATACTCCAGGTACTCCCAAAACTGGACTCCAATATCTCCATACTGTGATGAGATAACTGGCTCTGTGGATGAGGGGAAAGCATTGGACGTGCTATTCCTTGACTTTAGCAAACCTTTTGATACAGTCTCCCACAGTATTCTTGCCAGCAAGTTAAAGAAGTATGGGCTGGATGAATGGACCATAAGGTGGATAGAAAGCTGGCTAGATCATCGGGCTCAGTGGGTAGTGATCAATGGCTCCATGTCTAGTTGGCAGCTGGTATCAAGCGGAGTGCCCCAAGGGCTGGCCCTGGGGCCAGTTTTGGTCAATATCTTCATTAATGATCTGCAGGATGGCGTGGATTGCACCCTCAGCAAGTTTGCAGATGACACTAAACTTGGAGGCGTGGTAGATATGCTGGAGGGTAGGGATAGGATACAGAGGGACCTAGACAAATTAGAGGATTTGGCCAAAATAAATCTGATGAGGTTCAACAAAGACAAGTGCAGGGTCCTGCACTTAGGATGGAAGAATACCATTCATTGTTACAGACTAGGGAACGAGTGGCTAGGCAGTAGTTCTGCAGGAAAGGACCAGGAGTTATGGTAGATGAGAAGCTGGATATGAGTCAACAGTGTGTCTTTGTTGCCAAGAAGGTTAATGGCATTTTGGGCTGTATAAGTAGGATCATTGCTAGCAGATCAAGGGATGTGACCATTCCCTTCTATTTGGCATTGGTGAGGCCTCATCTGGAGTACTGTGTCACAGAGGTCACAGTGGCAGGTGGCAGCAGAAGGTGATGGTGCAGGGCCATTGGGGCAGAGCAATAGAGTGGAAGGTGGCACAAACAACAGCAGCCAGAGTATTGGAATATGTTTTAGTGACTTTTCTCCAGAAGCTAGATTTGTGACTGGGAAACTTATATAAATATGAGAAAGAGTCATCCGGGAAAGTGGGTATTAGCCCACGAAAGCTTATGCTCTAATACTTTAGTTGTTAGTCTTTAAGGTGCCACAGAACTCTTTGTCACTTCTGCAATTCCAGACTAACACGGCTACCTCTCTGATTCTTATATAAATATGTTTCCTAGTGGGCCAAGATTTTTAAAATGCATTATTTGCCAAGGTCATTATCTCTCATCATCACTATCTCAAAAGGTCATTATCTTGGGAAGTTTCTGTACTAAACTTGTTTATTATTATAATTTTTTATGTAAGAATGGCTATATTGGGTCAGATCAATGGTCCATCTATCCCAGTATCCTGTCTTCCGACAGTGACAGTTCCAGGTGCTTTGGAGAGAATGAACAGAACAGGGAATCATCGACTGATCCGTCCTCCGTTGTCCACTCCCAGCTTCTGGCGAATAGAGGCTAGGGACACTCAGGTCATGTTGCATCCCTGCCCATCCTAGCTGATAGCCATTGATGGACCTATCTTCCATGAACTTATCTAGTACTTTTTTGAACCCTGTTATAGTTTTGGCCTTCACAACATCCATGGCAAAAATTTCCACAGGTGACTGTGAGTTGTGTGAAGAAATACTTCCTTTTGTCTGTTTTAAACTTACTACCTATTAATTTCATTGGGTGACCCCTGGTTCTTGTGTTAAGTGAAGGGATAAATAACACTTTATTCATTTTCTCCACACCAATCAAGATTTTATAAGACTCTATCATATCCACTGTTAGTCGTCTCTTTTCCAAGCTGAAAAGGCCCAGTCTTTTTAATCTCTCTTCATATGGAATCTGTTCCATACCCCTAATAATTTTTGTTGCCCTTCTCTTTACCTTTTCCGATTCCAATATATCTTTTTTAAGATGGTGTACCAGAACTACATGCAGTATTTAAGATGTGGCCAAGTCATGGATTTATATAGTAAAAGTGGAGGAGCTTGGTTTGCCAGACAGATCAACTAAGCCAACACTTACAACCTATATGAAAAGGCTGCAAATCACCATGCATCTGGACTGCATCAACATGCAGAAAGCCTTATAAGCCAGTCACTGTCAAAGCCAATTTTAGAAGAACTTAATGAGGCTGTTAAGAATGCTGGAGACACAACTCAGTTTGTGTGAACCATCATGGCTATTGCATCATACTTTCTATTTAATCAAGAGATACCACACACTACAAACTAGAGGCCTATGTTAAGTGCATTGTCACTTGTTCAGAAACAGTGTCCAACTTCAGGATTAACAAGACTGGCAAATGCTCACTGTCTTTCTGCAAAAAACTCCGCTGACTCTCTTGAAACATGTGGTGCAACAGTGAAAGATTCAGGAGTTGAAAAAGCGAAGAATTCTCTCACCATATTCAAAATATGTGTATAGATGGCTGACGAATGCACCAATGCAAATAGGCATCAAGTATAAAGTCACCGTGTGTATTATCTTGATGTCTGTGTTGGTCCAGTAGATGCATTCTAGATGTTCAGGTTATAGAAGACCCATCCGTGCATCTGTGACATCTTAGAAGAGTTAAATACTTGTAAACGGAACCCCAAACAGATGGCTGCTTGTGCATTTGATGGAGCTACAAACTTCTCTGGAAGACAGTGGAGTACAAGCTTTGCTCAGAGAAAAGTGTAACTCTGATCTTTCCTGTACACACTATAGAGGCCATCTCCTCCAACTAGCACTAGTAGAAGCTGCAGACTCTTCAAAAAGACATTAAAAAGCCACAAATTTAATGGCTTTTTTATACTCTTTTTTTTTTCAACAAGAGTACAAAAGGACTGAACATTTTGGAAACAAATAGAAGATACACTGGGACTGAAACTCAAATGAGTCCAACCTGGGAAAACCTGCTGGCTTTCTCATGAGTGATTCTTGGCAATTGTCTTAAAATTACTACAACCATTATTACTGGCTTTGGAAAGTATCAACCAAGATACACCAGATCTAAGTAGTGAGGCTGGTGGATTACTTTTGTTACTAAGTTCAGAGAAGACTATCGACATTCTCTCTCTTGTAAGTCTACTGTTGAAATCACTTGGGTCATTAAACAATGTCATCCAGGCATCTGCTACAGCAGTAGTAGACCTTTGTCCAGCAATAGAAGCTATCCTTGGATCAATCAGAGATGTCCATTGAAAATGTACTGGAAGAAGAAAAGACTTCAGTCCAGAAGTTGACTAATGAAGATACTTCTGTTGACTCCATCAGTGAAGAGGACAAGAATTATTTGTTAAGCCAGCTGAAAAAACACACAGTACAAAAAAAGTACAAATCTACAATAGAGATTTCTGGATTCTATCAACCTCCATGTAACTTTTATAGATGTCTGTTTTATAAAACACCTACAACAGAGTGGAGTGAGGCACTGCCAGCAATGGGGCTGCTATATGATCAGGACAGAATAGAGACTTTTGAACACAGAGTGGAATATCATACGATGAACGAATGCAGATTTAACTTCAACTTCTTTATCATCACTGGTGTTTTGACCTAATCTTTGTGCTATATTTCCTGGGATAAAAGTAGGAATTAATCTTTTGCTAATCTCAGTCACAACAACTACAGTTGAGCATATTTTTTCCTTATTGAACAGAATTTTGCATTCTGAAAGAAATCCCCTTCTGCCTGATCATGAGCATATCACGAAGGACTGGAAGTGACGGACACACAAGAAGACATCAAAGAGTCAAAATTACAACAAGAAACCAAGACTGATGTAGATGTAGTGCTTCATAGTAAGCTTCAGTAGCCAACTTTAATTTGTGTGATGATTTTAAAACAAGTTAAATATAATAAAATGGTTGTGAAATATTTTTTAGTTTTTACTATGGTGCTATACAGCCCACCTTTGCCCTCAAGGTTGACAACCTCCTCAGTCCTCCCCTTCCCCCCGAATATTCCAACAACCCCCAATTTCAATTCCTGGGGAAAACACTGACCCCTTTCATGGGCGCTCACACAAGCCGTTCAGTAGGAAGTGTTCGCTGGGCCCAAGGCCAGAGGGCATGGTGATGATCTTAATGAGGACTACAGAGGTTATATTAGCTCTGTGTTTGGCTTTATTGCTTGAATACTATGAGCAGTTCTGGTGTCCCCCACTGAGAAAGAAATTGTCAAAGTGGAGACGATTCAGAGAAGAGCACCAGAATGATTAAAGGATTAGATAACGTGTTACAGTGAGGGACTCAAAGAGCTCAATCTATGTAGCATACCAAAGAGAAGGGGTGACTTGATTACACTCTGTGGGTATGTAGATAGAGAGCAGATATGTGATAATGGGCTCTTTAGTCTAACAGAGAAGGGTGTAGCAAAATCGAATGGCCGTAAATTGAAAGTAGGAAAGTCAGACTAGAAATAAGGCATACATTTTTAAGAGTGAGGGTGATTAGTCATTCCAACAGTTTACGAGGGGCTGTGGTGGATCCTCCATCAATGGAAATTTTTCAAATCAGGATTGTGTGGTTTTTTTTCTAAAGGATCTGCTCTAATGCAAACATGAATTGTTTGGGGGAAGTTCTCTGGCTTATGTTAAAGATGATGAGAGTGCTTCCTTCCAGCCTTAGACACTAGGATGTTCATTGTGTTACTTGCTCCCTCACAGCTCTTCTCCAGTCAATAGAGCTTTGGTAGTGTAAGTATTAGTTGCCTTTGTTCTTGGCCATATTATTACAAAAGGTGCTATTGTTATCTTTAAATATTTTTTTTCTTTTTTTAGGAGTTTTGGAAAAGAGAATAAGTAAGTCTGTGTCCTTTTTCTTCCATGTGCTCTACTGCTTTGTAGGAGTCTTGTAGAATGAAAAGAAACATCATTCATTTATTAGACATCACACCACTTTCCTATTTCTGATAGAGCAGAATCCTTGGCTAATTTTGTCAAAAACATATCTGAGCACTTGCTGGGTCTGAGCAGTGCTGCTCATTCATTGTTGAAATTTTAATAGACTTCCCCACTACTGGTTTGTATTGTCCAAGAACTGTAACACTCTTATTGAGAGAGAGTACAAAAGGCAATATACACATTTCTGTAGGGGGCGCGATTTCGCCTGCCATTGAAGTCAATGGGTTCTGCCTATACGCGTTTTCCACTTTACGTGGTAACTGCGGAACGGAACCCTCGCGCAAGATGTGACATGCCTGTACTTACCATTGTTTTTGGCCAGATTATTACAAAAGGTGCTATTGTTATCTTTAAATATTTTTTTCTTTTTTTAGGAGTCTTGGAAAAGACAATAAGTAAGTCTGTGTCTTTTTTCTTCTGTGCGTGCTCTACTGCTGTGCAGGAGACTTGTGTAGGAGAATGAAAAGAATAATCATTGATTTATTTGACCTCACCTCACTTTACTATTTCTGATAGAGAAGAATCCTTGGCTAAATTTGTCAATAACATATGTGAGCACTT